>VZTR01031395.1:739733-795597 GCA_013400775.1 Chaetops frenatus
ACCCCCATGTTTGTCCCTCCCCTTTTCTACCTTAATGAAAAACATGGGAAATTTTTTTTTTTTTTTTTTTTTTTTTTTTTTTTTTTTAAACACTTGTTTTCTCATTCTTATTTCAAAGAGAGAACAGCCTGGATTATCTCTACAACTCTGCTTGTCATAATAAATCCTCAGAATTGTTCTGGACAACAATGAATGGAGATCTCTGACACTTAAAGTTATATTTTCTTCAGAAAATGAACAAATGGGTTGACCTTCTCTTCTATGGAAGCTGGTTGGAATTATATGCAAGGAGGGTTTTTGGACAACAGGCCATATAAAATAACTTCAAATCTTCTATTGAAATGAATTATAGGCTGTAAGAAGTAACTCACTGTAAACCACTACCAGCATCAGGATTAGAGTCACAAGATGACATTGAGAATTTTATTTCCATCCCAAATCTTTTTAAGGATTGAATATACTCCAAATATACCTCATTGGCTACAAAGAAAGGGATTTGAGGAGAGGAAATAAACATCAGGACAGCCAGAGTCTCTGCATATGCTAATATTTCATCTTGCCTTAAAACCAGATTGAGTTGGGGTTTCCCTCTTGAATTAATCCTATCACCCCTGAACACCAATTTTGAGCTGCAAAAAACACAACAAATTAATTCTCAGAAGGGTTCCTATGCCTAAAACTTTTCTACTTGTTTGTTATTGAAGTTCAGGTATTAGGACTTTGTTGAGAAAATAAAGTGATTTGTGTAAGCATTTAAATTTTTGTTTGTTATCTATTAGATAAATATTAGATAAGGCTTTAATGGTTCTACTGAAAATTTCCTGGGTGAAGGTCACAGCCTCAGAGACCCTGTTACATCCACACACAGGGGATCACTCTACCTAGACAAGATACTCAAATATATTTGGGGTAGAAGTGGAAAAAGCAGGTCAGTCCAAACCCAGTTTGTGTTTTAGTCATTTCTACATCTTGTGGTTCCCATTCAGATATTTTAGAGCAGTTAATGGTGCCCCCTGCTCTTTGGGTGTTTTTCATGGAACACTTCATTTAATGAATCACAAAAAATACTCACAAAATAAATATTGGATATATAGAAAAACCTAAAGTTCACAGCTAATATGGAATGGAGATTATTGGTATTTTACTTACAACAAGATGTCCACAAGGCCTTTCATTACTTTCTCTGAGGAGTAATGAAGGTAGAACCAAACACAAGCTGATAATATTTGACTCTTCCTTTTGCTTCTTTCCTTGGCCTTATAAACTGATATTTGGAAACCAATAAATGTGACTTCTCTGCTGGCAGAGGAATCCGAAAGAGCAGCAATGCAAACCACCTTTGCAAGGTGCATTCAACACTGAATGGCATCAGCAGAAACATCACAGAACATGTTATAAATATAAATGAATCTACCTAGAGTAGGTCATGTTTTATGGTGGGGTAACACTTGTCATTCCTCAGTTCATCTCTGTGCGTGGCATCCACAGGCTGAAAGGCACAGAGAGAAAAAACATCTACATTGCAATGAATGTTTCAAGGGAACAGAAGAGGTTAAATCACAGGATCCCAGAATAGTTTTTGTCAGAAGGGATCTTAAAGCTCATTTCATCCCAGCACCCCTGCCTTGGGCAGGGGCACCTTCCACCAGGTCAGGTTCCCCAAGCCCTGTCCAACCTGGCCTGGAAACACCTCCAGGGATGAATGAATAATATATAAATGTACATCAAAATAAATGAGATTTTTCATGTGTTAAACGAATCATCTAAATTATAGGAGGGAGTTTCTGTAAGGTTTTATTTTATTCCCTGTCATATTTCTCTCTCCTCCTCTGACTAAAATATTAAATATCAGCTTCTCCCTCATCCTACATAGTATTTTGTGAGAAACAGCAGCTACTCTTTCTGCAACAGCGAAAGAACTGGCAAAATATTCCTGGCACCAGCCAAGATTCCAAGAGGGATTTTTCCGTGTTTGAGGCAGACATGTTATATGTGACACACTACAGCTGGCAAGTGATAGGATTTTCAGATTTAAAAGCTGTCCGTCTGTTCGCTGCTTTAAGTATAACTCTTAGACAAAATTAATTATATGCCTTTCCCTCTTTATGTTGCAACTTTTCCCTCCCACTCCTAGGTAGTAGCCTCAAGACCATTCTCAGTGTAAAAATCCCAAAATTGTGTGCTGAACTGCAAGTGCAACATAAAGCTTAAAGGCAGTGATATAATTATTGCCATAAGCTCATCTTTATGGCAGCTTAGCATTTGCCAGGGAACAACTTAAGAGTTATTTTTAGGCTTTTAAACAGGGACACATCTGGCGTGGGGTGTTCATTAATGAAGTGTGTTAAAACTGGGAAGACATTGCTGATATCAACAGAGGAAAACCTTGGGAATCTGCAACATTTGGCCTGGTGTTTTTATGTGCTGCTTTGAGTGCTAAGTGTTAATAACAATGAATCAAAACCTGGCAGAATGTGCTTTTTGTAGTACCAGCCGTCACGTAACAAACTTTTAAGGTGTCAACACTAATTTCTGTCATCAAATCAAGCAAATTCAAGCATTTAGACAGAATTTTAGAATGGTTATCTCATGCATGAATTTCGTTTGGTGCAACGTACTGTTACAGAGATAGTCTGGAAATAATTAATTGCTAGGAAATCAATTTCTAAAGCTCTTGGCTAATTATATCCATCCTGATTTTTTTTTCTTTACAATAATAATTCTCTAAAGTATTATTGTACATAAAATGCAACTTATCAACCAGCATCCCTTGTTTTAAATTGGCTGTAGAAAATTTATCTACATGGTACTTTGGATCACTCTAACCTGGAAGAAATCTTACTTGTAATATACTTCCAGAGAAAGGCTTTGAAGACACATAATGCAGCAGAATGTGCCCCAGACTGTGCTTTATATGTAAATTTGTTTTCCTCTTTTGCCCTTTATTTCTTACTGCAGTGAGATCAAGTGTTTTGTGCATGAGAACTCACACAGAAAAAAATAAAATCAAAAGCAGTTCAATAAATAAGCAACAATACAGTAGCATAAAGGATGCTGGATTTAGGGAAGATAAGTGAATGCTGAACAAGTAGATATTGGGTAAGTAAAAGAGGTTTTTTGAAACTATGCTTCTTAATATTTTCTCTTTGATATTTCCTGTCTATCTTGAATAGCACAAACAGGTGGCCACACAGAGCAATCTTCCCTCACTCTTTGTAATTTTTCAGACTAAAATAAGAGTTTCCTCCACCAATTTCCATGATGTCCAGAGAGGAAATATTGCATCAGAAGCTTAAGGTTATTGGGGCAGGGTGATAGCAGTGAAATATGGCACTCTAATAAATACAATTTTACCTCCTGGTCTGGTGAGATCCCCTCCACCTTCCACAATTTCCTTTCATAAACAACTCCACGTAGAATCCTCTGACAGAAAGTGGATCAAATGTTACACTAAGTATGCCCTAGAACTTACAAGTTTCTAAAATTATTAAAACATCTGGACACTCAGCCCCAAGTAGGAAAATAGAACATAATGGGTCACGTTCTAGAGAAAATTGGGAAGACAATCCCCACCTCAGTCGTGGCAGATGGAAGGGTTACAGGTTGCAGGACTTTCCATCTCTGGAGACATTTAAAAGCAGGTTGGATGCTCCATTCATTACTTAACAGGTTGGACCCCAGCAGGGAAGTTCCTATAAACCCACAAGACCCATTTCAGGAGTACCAGAGATAAAAAAGTAAGGGAAGCTTAACTTTGATGCATTTGAAGTGAAGTTCACTGTCTACAGGAGATTGAATCCCCACTCATTTCACCTTAGATGTACCCACTAACCTGATCCACTGATCATGTCTTTAATTCTACAGAGTCATGATTTATTTTCTTTCAAAGCTAAAATTATGGCAAACATCTGCGTGTTCGAAGAAGGAAAAGTAAATACTGAATAAATGTTGAGAGGAAGAAGGTCTGAGACACCAGAACAGCAGATGTGATCTTTTTAATTTGCTAAGGTCCACCAGAGGATGTTCCTTGAAATTCCTTAGTAGCAGAAGGAAGTTATTTCAGCTCTCTGGAGGAAATTGCTTAATTCATTTTCATGACATTTAGTGTCACACTCCTGCTGAGAAATACACATTTCGTTGGAAGGAAATAATTCATTAAAGCAAAGCATATAATGTAATTCTCGACTTCCAGAGCCTTTGTACAGAGACACATCCAAATCCTGGTGATTCTCAGGCAATATATATATATAGATCTGTGTTTTGACTAACAGCAACAGAGATATTGGCTGTGTCTGGTGCTTCTGCATCCAGTCTTGGAGTTTTCCAACTGGAATTGATACTGACTTATGCTTGGCTGTAGTGTGGACAACGTGCTCTCAAGAAGGCCTGGAAAAGAGAAACAAGGCTTGATGCCAACAGCAGGAGAGGTTCTTATCCAGGGAAAGACTTCCCTAAGGAACAAAATCCAGAGTCTTCATTAGCAAAACCATCAGGATCAGTTTAACCATGTGATCAGCTCTGGTACAGACACAAAATCCAGGGCAGGTTGACAAAAAGTGACAGAACTCAGCACTTCCAACTGCAGGGCCAAGATACTTGAGATAAAATTTTGCAGCATATGCCAGAACAGAGTTTAAAACTGTCTTTCTTAAAGAGTCTAGATTCCATTGCATCAACACAAGAGCAGAAAGGCTCTCTAACCACAAAATGATGAACAAAGAGGAATTAATATCCTCTCTCTTAGCAATCTGAGAGTCTTCTCTTGGGTAAAGCCACTCCAAAGTAGTTATTATTTGATATCTGCTGTGAAACTAATGGGAACTTTTGAGTACCTGGTCTTTTTGAAAACTCCACCACTCTCTCTGAGTTCCCAAACAGCAAGGGCAGCACTTTGCCAGGAATTAGTCAGATACTTAAAGACTTGAACCTCAGTGAAAAGCGAAATGGAAGTTGTGCTGCAGGGCAGGGTCCAGAGCACGGTGGGAGCTTGTTAGGGCAGTGTGCCACAAAGGCCCCGTGCCTGGGTGCTAAATAAACCTGTCTGCTGCTTCTCTGCCACTGGCAGCAAGGGCTCAGCCCTGCTCCTGCATCCCTGGCCCTGCGCTGGAGCTGGCAATTGACTGACTCTGCAGTGAATTGGTTAAAGATGGCAAACTGCAAGGAGCTCTTGTTTGTGTCCCGAAGGGCTTTTGATCCCACGGCTTTATGACAGCAATTCCTCCTGCAGCCTGCAAAATAGGCCTCCAGTGCCTTCCACACACAACTGATATTGTCAAGATGCAAGAAGTCCTGTTCAGGCACTGAAACAAAGACACTTTGCACTTTCAGACTCCCTGTGAGATTTCTGAGGATATACAGAAGCCAGAGGGACAAAATTAAGTTTCAGGAAAAGAAGATCTAGAAACTCCCTACAGCAAGTCGAGTAAGTTGAGACTGTTGTGGGTTCAAATGCTACTAATAGAATTGTTTAAGCTTCTTCCCTACCTTTGGAAAACAGTATTGTCCAAAAAAAAAAAAAAAAAAAAAAAAAAAAAAAAAAAACAAAAAAACAAAAAAAAAAAACACAGAGCTTTCCAACTGCCTAACAAGATTTTTAGCTCTTCACCTTCTGCCCATGGAGACAAAGCCAGTTGTAAACAACTGGGATGTTATCCAAAGCCAGAAATCACGACTCATTTTATTACATTTCTTTACCTCAAAATTTTGAAAGAATGTTTGTCTCAGTGTGATTCAGAGATGAGCTTTTCTCAAAAGTGTTTCTTTTTTCCCCCTAGGAAAGGGTTTTGCTTTTTCAAAGCAGCTCAGACCATTAGCAGTGTCTTTAGCAACCTTTCACAAGCTTCCCCACACTCTGGCTGGAACTGCTTTTGTGTGTACAATCTTATAAAAACAATGCTGGTAACAGTGTATTCATAATTCAAACGATTAAGGCACTGCAAATGAAGGGAGAATAATGCCTGTGTGTGTCAAATCATATTTGCAGTTTGGGTACTGTCCTGCATAATATATCTGAATGGTGCAGTGTTTTGTCTGCCATAAATAGCAGCTTTTACTTTCTTTGCAATTCCACTATATCAGCCCTGCACTAGGATAAACAACACACCATAAAAGAGCAGAAGGCACAGTTAAGATAGAATCATTATGCAAATAGGTTATGGCATGCTTTATATGAGAACAGCTTCCCTAAAGAGACCTAATGGGATGACTGACCTATAAAGCATTTAATTTGTTGTTAGCATTTCATTTAATTGTCTTTCAGTTCCTCTAGGAATAAAACTTTTAATTGTAAAAACTTCCAAATGACATAATGGTTGATTTCTCTTTCTGTAACTAACAGGTTCCTCTCATAGTAAAAATAGCTTGCTGTGATTTCCAACTGTAATTTTTAAATTCTGGTATAATTCTGGTGGAAAAGTTTGGGTGTTCAACTTCAGCTGACAAAACCCTATTAGAAGAATGTTATTCTAGAAATGTTAATGAGAGGCATCTTGAAGAAAGACTATATATCTTGATATCCAGGTATACAACAGATGATCAATTCTTCTCACTTTTGACCTTTGAGTGGTAGACTCAAGATCCATAGTCCTAACAGGATTGATTATTGTGTGAAGGTTACATACAATAGGGGGTAAATAGACTATATCCATAAATCTTCATTTTCTTTGGCCAACTACTAAAGGAGATTGAAAATCCTCACTAAAAAAAAAAAATAAAAATTCAACGGCATATAATATTAGTTATCAAGTGTAAATAAAGGGATATAAATATACATATTCTGAAGCGTATTGCTCATTTCAATAAAAGCCTTCAGGTGGGTTTACAAAGATTAATTGGATTTCCTTCATAGAGAGGGAAACGCTATGTCTCCAAAGGCAGGCCTGGAGGCACCTTGTAGGATATGAGAAATAAGAGGTCATTCCTGTTGGGAATTTGGTTTTAGTTTGGGATTGTTTGGAATGACGAACACAAGCAGGAATATTCCCTGTCAGACAAGGCTGTTCACAGCACCTTGGTTACATCTGCAAGAGAACAACCACAAAGATCAGGGAACGTGATCATTCCAACCCATCTGACCCTTCTCAGGCCCCACTCTGATCCCCCAGCTTCAAAGAGACAACAAAACATGGAAAAGGTGCAGCAGAGAGACACCAAGAAAATGAGACTTTGGGAGGGCTGGGCATGTGAAGGGAGGATGAAAGAATTTTTGTTCATCCAAGAGCAGCGAAACCCAGGGAAAACCCAATCCCAAAATTCCAGTACCTAAAAGGTAACTGTGATGGAGGACAGAAGGGAATGGACTTCAGCTGCTTCAGAGGAAATATTGGTCTGGAACAAGAAAGCAGCTCATTGCAAGTAAAAACAACAATAGTGGAGTAAGTTACAGAGAAATGCTGGAATCTTCCTTGCTGGAAATATTCCTGCCTCAGCCTGACAGGGATAACCTTTCAACAGAAGGTTGGACCAGATGGGCTCCAGAGATGCCTCCCAACCTAGATTTTTCTCTCATTCTAAAAATGCCTGGTGTTCTGCTATGACATTTCTTCCTACCCAGCCTTTTTTAAACACAAATTCTTGTCTGAGAGTTATACTTCATTTCACAATCTTGTACCGTGTTGTTAATTTAATTATTAAAATACTACCTTTCTACAGATTGAACAAATGAAAATTTTCAGCCCTCAGTCAAATATTTTATAAGTTATTTCTACTGATAGGATATGACAAAGACAAGAACGGCTAATGAGCATGGATTTGTGATGGATATATTTTAGTTGAACGGATATATTTTAGTTGTTGCTCCAGAGAATATTAAATCTAAACATAAACATAAAGAAAAACATATTTTAAAAGGTCAAAGCAAAAGATTCCAATTCTAACCTCAAGCAAGAAAAAAACCCCAATGGTATTTTTATAAAAGCTTTTCCTAATTACAAAATATTGAAATAAACTAGATAGAAATACACATCATCCTTAAAAAAAAAGAGGCTGTTAGTATTCTGGTCCATTCTTTTCCAGGAAGCTGTGAAATTCATGCATTTTCATTTAGATGCTTCCATCTTAACCTTTCCTCTTGTCATTGCACCCTTAAGCAAAAGTGTATAATGTATATTATTTTAGCCATTAATCTCCCATTTCTAATGTTACTATATCTCAAAATGACTTACTGTGGCCAGTTCTTAAATATTTTGTGCAGTATAATGCCATGCTCAACAAGAAATTCAAAGCAATCAAAGAAAAAAAATGAAAAAGATTAAATTCTAGAAACATCACAAGTTTATCAACTCACTCTTCTCCAATTATATGAAAAATTTTGGGACAAAAGAAATGAAAAGAAATCCAACAAAACAGCACCTTTTTTAAATCTACAAACTTACATTTTGGAATTAACATACATTTCTGAAGGCAAGATTAAAACAAATATATTGCTTTTTATGATCTAATTTATAAGACTTGCCTAAGGAAGAGAAACTAAGTTAAATTAAAAGGTAGAGACATTGAACTGATGATTCTGAGAGTAAATATAGAGTTCCCACCAATGGGTGAAAAAACAAGTAAAATTTCTTGGAGATGTTACCAAAAACACTAATAGTCCTCAAAATATACCAGATGCAAATGCAAATTCTTGTAACCCTTCTGGACTTCAGGTGATGAGGACAGTGATAGTTGTAGTTATTTTGTTAGAAATTAAAATGTAAAACAGTGAAAGAAGGCAACAGGTAGTATTTGTAACATGGATGAAGGGTGAAAAAATGGAAATACATTGTTTCTTTTTTTCTATATGGCTTTCAGAATTTAATAATTGAGATAATTTTATCTAAAACTGTTGTTTCTCTACAATTTTACAAGGAATGGTGTTTAGGGGTGTTAATATTTAATTGAAAACCTCTCAAGTTTCACTTGTGGCCCTGTGAACAGAGGTTTATGAGGCATTGAAAGGCAACCATTGCTGATGTGGTGTCAACCATCACATTAAAGTGATATATTTCTGTATATATTTACAGAAAGGGAAAAGAACAGCTGATAAGCAAATAATGGAGAATTAGATGTTTACAAAAACTAGTTGTATCCAATTGGAATGTACTGAATCCATGCCATCCACACACAGATTCAACGTTAGCAAAGATAACTTCCTCCTGAAACTTCCTGTTGTAAAACCTTATGGAATTCACAGTGGAACGAGGGGAAAATCACATTTGTTTAACTTCTGTAATTTAGAAGTTTTCTTCAGAAAAAAAAACACCCCGCTCAGCTCTGCTCAGATTAATGCTCCTACACTGATTTATATTCCAGTCCCTTCGTGAAGCATCTGTTACATTTCTCCATATCATATGTGTGTTAGGCAGAGAGCCTCAGGGCTTTTAACTATAACAAATCCAGAGTTGATCTTCCAAGCCCCTTGCTACTAAGGCAGTTTTCCATTTCACAACAACTTCCCCTTAGATTTATGTCCTTTAAAATGTATTTGCCCTCCACTAATCAAGGATGTTTGGAAATCTCTCTGATTGCTTTCCCCATGATCATCATCTCCACTGTCCCCTCAGATAACCCTGTTTAGTTCAACTGTCTCAGATATTTATAATGCTGCAGGAAAAAATATAGCCCAGTTTCACCACAAAAAGCCTGCACACTCCTAATTCTACTTTCACAGCTTTGAACAAGTGATATTTTTTGAGTTAGTATCACTTCTGTTCAAGCAAAGGAAAGAACAGAGAGATTGAGAACTAAGCCTCTTTCCAGGTCACTGCTTGAATTATTTCCACAGCTGGATATTTTAGTCTGGGTATTATTTGTTAGAAGTTAACCAGAATGAATATTTCATAGCACAAAAGGACCTTGCACTGTGTGTGACAGCAGAGTGTCAAAATTACAAGGCATTTGTTTTTATAAAAGAGATCTCTTGTGTAGGAACTGTAAAAGCTCCTTCATCAAGGCCCCTCTCTTAGGAGCTGATTTAAGACAGGGTAATGAGCTTCTGAGGAGCTCCAGGTTGTATAAAACCAATCCCAAGCTACAAATGTGAGACACTGTTTTTTGGAATTTGCACTCCAAGATCAACACACAGTTTTCCTGTTGAAAAGAACAAAAAATACACTAATTGATAAATCTCATTCACTGTTCCTAATGTAGAACTAGAATAGGTCACTGGATATGAGGGTGAACAGCATGTAAAAAACCCAAAGATTAGGTCATGTATGAATTTCTAATACATTTCAGGGTTTTTTCTTATATTTTCTTATGTTCTTGCAAATATTCATTCATGGCTGCTTCATAAATCCATACAGTTAGTGAACTAACACTACAATCAAAATACAGATGGGTCATGCTTCACAATATACAATATTCAGTTTAGAACTTCACCTCTAGAAAGTTTATACATAAACTGCAATCAAACGTCCTTCCTTCCCTGGGACCATTTTTTACACCTTCCTCCAAGCAGAGCTCTCTCCTAAACCCCTTGGAAACCTGCCAGACATCCACAGTATTTTCTGTCTAAGTACAGATGCAGAATTTCAGCCATGATCTAGAAACTTATGCAAAACCATGGATTTACAAAGGGAAAGAATGCAGCTGCAGTCTTGCAGGTTTTACTTAAATTTACAGGCTCCAGCAGATGTTTAGGCTGCAGCCTTTCAGAGATGTGTATCTCATCTCTCATGAGTTCTTTCATGAATTATTCTCCGATCATGCAGACTTCTTGAGACACCAATATGAGAAGAGCTATCACAATCACAGAAATCCACAAATCTGCAAAACACTCCTTAAGAAGTGCTGTCATTATCACAATAGGCCCTTCCTTCTTTGTTCCTTTTACTTGTGATTATTCCATTCCTAAAGCAGGGGACAGACATCTTCAACTTGCAGGAGGACACAGACACTTTGTGAAAAGATGTCTGTGAGGTATTTCAGTGCTTACAGTAATATTGGGGAATTNGTATTAGGATAGAGGGAGGGATGGATGGAGACTGCATTAGTGGCACACAAATCTTATCAGGAGAATAGGTTGAAAAAAAGTCAAATGACTTGGCAGAAATTTGCATTTAATTTTTCTCTCATGGTATTGTGCAAAATCAAGATGAAAAACCAGGCTTTAGAATGAATACTGTTAGAATTTGCTTATCATGGGTTAATTCTAAGGTTAAATTTCTGTGATTCTACAGAAAATTGGTCTGATTCTCATCTGTAGCCAATATGCATAACACTATTAAGGGCCCGTAAAATGAATCACAAAATTTATTTTCTTTATTAAAAGAATGTAAAATGAAAAGTTAACTTTCATCCTTTTTCCTATTAACTCAAAGTATGGAAGAATAACCAAAAATATAAGAACAAGAACTTCCTTACCATATTTTCCTTGCAAAAAAGGGGAAATAATAGTAAGGAGGAAAATGCTAAAATACAAATATTACTTTAATAGTCTGATGATGAAAGATTTAATATATTCCCCTGTTTTTCCAAGTGTGTTTTAGCACTTAGAGGAGAGTAACAAATTTTTTATAACTCAGGCTGAAATTTCATGCCCTATGAATGCAGTTAATGATATAATTAATAAACTGAAATATAAACCATAAAGATTGAAATCTGGTCATGTTTGAACTGCAAAGGAATTTGCAAGACTAAAATTTGGGTTTCTTTTTTAAGTATTCCCACATTTCTATAAGGAGATAAAGATCAGTAATCGAAGCATAAATTCAGAGTAAAGCTTTTTTAAATGGCTGCCTCTGGAGAAGGTGAGCTGAGATCATCCTTGTGTGGATGATGAACAATGTACAAATCTTGCTGTGTCCACCTCCAAAAACTGGATCTTATTCTCAATAACAGAATTTAATACAACAAATTTACACAGAAAAGAAGAATGGCCTTTGAGGGCTACAAAGAAAACAAGGAGGAACATCAGAAGTTAAAGAAAACTTCTAAATGTGACCTCCACTGCCCTTCTGTGGGCTTGGATGTGCCCATCATTTATAGGGCACAACCTAAAAATGTAAAAGCTATATTGGGATGAGGCTGGAAGGGTGAAATATTAGCTGAGAAAATGACAATGTTCTTTGTTGGTGATTTATTCTAGCTTCAGTTAATGTGTTTTCTTAAGCTTTTGGATAGTGTCATCTTCATTCTCAATTGTTAAGTTTCAGACATGCAGCTATATTATTAAAAATTCCTTTTGATAGAATTAGACTATCATTACCAGGTAATGAGAAGAACATTACGGACTTTGTGAGGAATTATGTCTTCCAGGATTTTCATCTAAATTAAACTTTGGTCTGACTTAAAAGAATAAATTGTCTCTGAAGTCTACCGTTTCCTTGGTGATATTTTTTATTCTTGTGTCATAATGCAAGTAGAAGAAACATTTGGAACTTTGGTTAGATTACTTTCCAATACTGCAAAAATGGGAAGATCACATGAAAATTGAATGATGCCAAATGAATGGAGTAGAGAGTAGGCAATTATGATTAAAGTAGGATTAAATAAGTAAAGGTTAAGTGCAAGCATGACATGACAGAGAGGGGAAAAAAGGAAAGGAAAAATTTCCCTGTGCTTCTTTTCATAACTCATATGTGTGAGTTCTCCAAGTCTTAGATAATTTATATAGATCAGATATATCAGCTATGAAAGTGCTCAGAGAACTAAATGATGTAGTTTAAATGAGAGAAATTAGTAATAAACACACATGGAAGAAAGGCAGAAATGTTTTTTTCATACTATATACAATATGTTTAAATCCATATGTATATAGACACATGAGTGGAAGGCTAAATGGAAATACCATAGAATAAATTTGGGAGTCCAGCAGAGATATGTACTAATTCCTCTTTTTTTTTTTTTTTTAAATTCAAGTATTTTCTTTGAACTTATATCCTTATCTGGAATTTGTCATAAATAAAACAAGTACAGTCACTACCTTGTAGAAAATCCATACACCAAAAGACTTCATGAAGAGAATAAACTATTCCACAGTAACAAATCCAATCCAAAGAACTTCTTCCCCTGTTCAAAGGGGATAAAAATTGTATGAAAATCTAATAATATTTTCAGAAAGAAGAATGAAATCAGGAAGTGCCCAGAATACATTTCATTACATAAAATTCTGCTGTGAGTAGAGACCTTTCAAAACAGTTTGATCTGAAAAAAACCACCAATATCTTTAGAGAAAGGCCTCCTTTCGATATTTATGCTGCCTAATATCAGTGGCATCAGCACTTCTTTGAGGAGAACCTGGTGGGTTTACCTTTGAGAATGCTCACCAGGTGTGAGAATGCTCATCACACTCTGCCCCTTTGTACCCTGAGAGATTTCCAGAAGCAGCACTGTTGAAAGCACAGATTTATTGCTGTTTTTCCAGGACAGTTTGTCAGGCTGCTGTCACCCATTTGTGTCTGATCAGAGGCAGGCAGCCCTTTCAGGATCTGTGGGTAGAACCACTCTTCCCTGGCAGATGATTCTCCACCACATCAACGTTGTTTTATGATGATGATGCGTTACAATTTCAGGCAGAAAAGGTCAGAGCTGGCACTGAAAGAACAGTGATTTATTATTCAGAGGGAGGTTGCAGTGCAGCCCATAAAGCATTCAGTGCTACCTTGAGGACCAAACCCACAGTCAGAACAGCAGCAATGCCCCAGTCCTGTGGTGTTTAACTCCTGCCCCTGCAGGAAGTATGAGAATAATCCCATTTTCAAACACTACACCTCTATATCTTTTTATTCTCTCCTAACTAAAGCAATAAATAATAATTTGATTAATAATGGCTAAAGCCACTGTCCAGCCTTGATTTTTTTCCCCCCTTATAGACCAATATTCTTTCAAATATTAATGGAATTTTAATTAAAGTTGTTTTTTTTTTTTAGACCAGGACAGAGAGACTGAAAATTAGCCAAACATGTTTGATTATTGTTCTGTAAACATGAACAAGGACATCCTACATATTAAATTTTATGTGTTAAGAAATCTAAGAAGACAGATAAGCCTTAATAAATCAATCTTCTACAGAAGAAGAGTTCAATAAATATTCCAAGAAAAATATTCACCTGGCTGAAAATATTTGCACTGAATAATTTGCTGCATTCTAAGATGTGGCTTCACACCTAAAAAATGTACCTTTATAACACCTTTTATTCTTGTGCATAAACTTCATTAAAAACCTTCTGCAATAGTAAAAAAATTCTTCTGATTTCTTGAAAGTCTTTAGCTAGTGGAATACATTTTCTTTTCCTAGAATGCATTAAAAACTTGATCTTTTAATTCTTATCAGCACCATTAGCACATTTCATAAATTCAGTGTCCATCTTCAGTAACAGAATTATCATAGCAGTTTGGCAGAAATATCTTTTTTAAAAAAAGCAAATCCTAATTAAGAAAGTCAGTCATGAAAAATACTTAAATTTCCTCAAAATTCCATCTGGGAAGCAAAAAGGCAGAATTATTTTATTTATTCTTGAGAAGTGAGAAAGGAAAGCAGCAAGGCAGGATTTCTGTGCAGTTATCTGGAGCTTGGAGAATTTGGGACCACTGAAGGTGTCAAGATAAGATTTTAGGCTTTAAAAGACTCCTGTGGAGCACAGAGGACTGACTACACCTCAAGTAAACCAAGTCTCTATAGAGTCAATACATCCTGACAGAATTTCATGGTCAGAAATTAATTTACCCATCTTTTCCACTGTGGAAAATTGAGTTACATGTGCCCCTTGTAAATCAGATTTTTATATTTTTTTAAAATATAAATAAAAATTTCCAATATGTCTGGACTATATAATAATAATTCTAATTCAGATAATAATTACTGCCTGAATATACTAATAGGCATGGTTCTTAAGCAAGGCCAGAAAAAGCATCTGTGCCAGAATTGAGAGGAATGGTTGTATTTCAACCTGAACTGCAACATCAGAGTCTTCTTTTACCTTGGTGGAGAATTTCTTGGATTTCATCATGTTGCAGTTTCTCCAATTAATCACTGGGTTGATTTTTTTTCTGTCTTTAAATGGAAGGTTCTTTGGAGGGGATCGAGGCTTTTGGTGATCTCTGAGCTGGAGGTGGAGCAGCCAAGGCCAGGATGCTGTGGAGCAGGAAGGGGTTTCCAGCAGCAGCTGCAGTATTTGGGAGCTCAGAAGCAGAGGAAGAAAATGCATGAAAGTCATAAATCTGAGTGCTTTAAATAATGTGTGACCTAATATACTGCTTTCAAATATTAAAATTTCAAATTATCAATGATTCTTCTTGTACCTGATAGAGGAGGATGTTTCAGCAGTTTCCATTGGGGCTGCAGGGACAGCTGCTCCAAACTGCTGCTCCTGACAGCTCCACTGCACTGGCTGTAAATCTGCAGAAAATGCACCCCTAAAAACCAGCTGGTTACATAAGGGAGAATCCACCAAACTGTTGAAAGATACTGAAATAGATGCTAAAAGCTTACTTTTATGATTAAGATACATATGGCAAAATATATAGAAATCATTACGTGTTGTAAACACGTAGACAAGGTAAGTAGGATATGAATTCACCTCCTACATTACAATTCAGTATTTATGGTTAAGCTGCCTTCTTTCTAACATGGTAACTTCAAAAGCCATTAAGCTTTACATTTCTGGAGATATCAGAGAAAAATTTTCTGAAAGAAGGACTTGGTTAAATATGTGTAATCAAATTTGAAAGAAGCTTTTTATAAATGATAGAGTGGTTAAAAAAATTCATCTAATTCTCATATATAGATATATGAAGGACATAATGAAACTCTCCAACAGCTGTTCTTTTACTGTAAAAAGTAATCTGTAGAAATATCTGAATTTGTTTTGTTTGCTTTGACTACGCAGGAGTTTATTTTTGTGAATGTTACAGCTCTACATTTATGGGAGGCAGAAAGACAGAGTTAAGGTGAGGCCAAAAAGGCACAGAGCACTCAAACCTGCCTCTAACATGCCTTGGATAACCTCATTGTTCTCACTGAATTTAGGTTCAAAATATAACAATTTGGGGGCTGCGTTTGGAAAATTATATTTATGAATATATCTGCTTCATCAAACTAATTTCTTTGATTGTAGTTTTTATGGCTGATCTCCCCTAACCGAAATATCTTTTTTATGGCATACTTTGACCTGATTTTGCAGGAGAACTATTACACTTTTACCATTCCAAGAAAGACCTCTCTGAAAATTAGCTCCATCTTACCTTTTGCTGTCTGCTGTCTTCCAGATCAATTGGGTTTTTAAGCAAATGTTGAAGAGCCTCTTCCATTTGCTGTAAATTGCTGCTCTCTTGTTTATGGTGCACTTTTAACAGATTTTGAAGCCTTGGCTCCAGATTCCAAAGCTCCTTCACACTTAGTCCCCTGGCACTTCAATCCCATTGACTCCACTAATTGGTTTCTATAATTTCTCAGTCTGCTCTTTTGGAGTTGGAAACCTTGAGCCACCAACCTGGTTTTGTTTCTCCTTCTATTTCACTGCAAAGGTGACAATTGCAGTTAATCGTGCCTGTTCCCTCCGAGCTCATTCTCTGTCACCAGCTGATATTCCACCCTCCTGTGGGTCCAGTGGCTGCCCAGAGGGAGGGGATGGG
The DNA here is from genome assembly GCA_013400775.1 of Chaetops frenatus. NCBI lineage: Eukaryota > Metazoa > Chordata > Aves > Passeriformes > Picathartidae > Chaetops > Chaetops frenatus. The sequence continues at coordinate 756,285 of VZTR01031395.1, forward strand.
ATGTTCTCAGAATTCCCAAACTTTCTGGCACTCCTGGCAGCGCTGGCTCCAGCGGGGACGCGCAGATGCCACGTCTGCTGTAATGAGACCGAGCTTGGTAGAACCCCTCTCTCCCTGACATGAACAATCCATTTAAATCTGTCCATGGAAAGTGGAGCAGAACAAAACACTGGCTTACAGAATGTTCTTTCACAATCTTTCCCCAACATTGGTTTTCTGATTCTCACCTCTGGTGGGCTGGGTGTTTTTTTGTAAACCAGTCTGCCACTGCTTCTTTTTCTTCCTTTAGGACCCAACTGCTTAAAAAGCAAGGACTCTTCAATCCCTCTATTATTGTTGTGAAATCTCTTAAACAATACTTTTATTCTTTTCCAGATGATTTTTTAAAACCAAAAGAGATTTAACATATGGAAAATGATACCAACCCAAACTGTTTGATTCAGATATTGGTGCACATGGACTCAGATTCACCCATTCAGTAAAACCTGAGCTGTGGCTGAATCTGTAACATTTAGTGCAGCATTCACACAGTTTTGGCTTAAATATTTTTTTAATATTAGTAAAAATATTCCTCAAAAAGTTCAAATTTGCAACCACTTCTAAAGGATTTGTGCAAGTCTCTTGTCATGGTACAAACAGGAGAAGAGGGTGTGTGCACATCATAACACGTCACAGATGGATTTATGGTGTAAACTATGCTCTATATATATATTTGAAGTACTTTCTTACATACCTGTGTGGGTGCATAGGTGTGAGAAACTTGAACAAATTAAAATTTAAATGCATTTATATTTTTTCTGGCTTATGAACAGAAAGGAGAATGAATCCTCCAAACTGCCCAACTATAAAATGTGCTTTTAAAGCTTCATTTTAACTATGTTAATTATCTATGTTTCAGCAACTATATTAATTATCTCTGTTTCAAAACTCCATCTTCTACTTCACCTATTTTTATTTTTTTGCAAGTTTCTGCTTTGAAAAGTGAAAATCTTATTCAATCTGGTGTTCTGCTTTAATATATAACAGACAGAATAAGTCTTTGTTATTTCTCACATCATTCTCTGTATTTATATTCAACACACAACTGGGCTTTTTTTCCTAGTCTTTTGTTTGATTCACCAACAGATTAAATCTTCCTTCTAAATAAAATCTCATATTAATTTTATTCATAGATAGCCTATAAAAAACTTGTCTTGATGTTATTTAAAGCACATTAATGGGGCAATATATACTAACATAACTTATGTTACATTTGTTTCCTGTTGGGGTTTTAAATCTAGATAGCGACAGATTAAATAATGAAAAACCATTTTGCAAAAAATTATTTACTGGCATTCTGACTTAGTTCTGTACCAGGATTTTTTTTTATCTTAGACTCTAATGCTGCCTCCAAGATAGGCTACTGTCCATCTGAGATAAACTATTAATTGAGAGAGCTTAGCATGCACATCACAGTTTAAAATATATACATTTCAGCTTTTCTTAACCTTTTGCATTTTAATATTGATTCCAAAACTTACCTCGTGTAATTGATCTATAAATATCTCAGGATGAAACAGTCAATTCAACCGGAATCAATTTAAGATTTTTTTTAAAAGAAATTAAAACGTCCCCATCCTGCACAGCCTCTTAAACCTATAAGTCTTTGCCATAATTTTAATTCAAGTAACTTCGCTGTAAAAAAAAAAAAATAAAATAAAAAAAAAAATAAAAAGCAAGCTTTGTGCAAGTTCACAATTTGGCAGCAGAAGCTGATGGTGAAATTGCCTTTATTAATTCTATTATGTAACTGTATTGATTCCCAAACAGGGTGAAGGACTGTGTGTAGAACATCAAGGGGACACAGAGCTGGAGAAAACCTCAAAAATATAAAAAAATTTACTCTTCAGGGTGATATTTCCAGCAAAATAGGACTTGTTATTGAGAAGATTTAGAATCAAATAAAATGTAGGAATGGTCACAGCTGTGGAAGAAGACAAAGTTGGAAACCATGGAAAAAGAATTATCCTCTAATGAGTTCTGGTCAGAATGAGTGAGTCCTTGTGTGGGATTGTGACTGCACAAACAAAGGCACTGGGGACCTGGACTTGACAGGGATTGCTCAGTTCCTTTTCAACTCCAAATGAATTCTCAAACACTTGCTGAGATTGAGTTCCCATCCAATGGCAAGCATGTCATTGCAATTAATTTCATTTTAATGGCTGTTCCAGACCAAAAAAAAAAAAAAATCACTTTTTAAAAATCAAACACAGCCCTTTTAAGCAGCACTGCAGAACATTTGCTGGTTGTTAATTTAATGTAACAGATCTGTACAACCCTTCACGAAACCAAAAACGTGTCCTCCACCATTGCAGCCATTTCATCCTCAGTTCTCAACTACAAGGTTGTGTTATCCCCAAGACAGCAGCAGAGATTTTCATCAATCTTTCAATATCTTGAACTGTGTTTTTTATTTAATTACGGTTTAAACCACAGAACAAACAGTTATCATACACAAAGTCTGTTACACAGAAAAATGAATCATATGTTTGAAAATTTGTTTTAAGATGAAAAATGGTAAAAAAATGGTATAAGAATATTAAAGAGTTTCTAGTTTACTTCTGTGGGTTTCTTGATTTTTGGATCAGTATAATAATCACCTGTAGCTGTGTCCAACCCCAAGAATACTTACAGGAGTTCAGACCTCACCTGAAATGCTGATGACACCAATCATTTCAGAGCAGAATGTCACTTTGCCTTTCAGTTATGAAACAACAGTGTCATCTCCATTACCTTTTTATTTAAATCTTCTGAAATTTCAGCACCTTGAGAACAGAGCTTTGCAGATGACAGCTGTCTCCACATCTTTTCACCCAAAAACATCCCTGTTCAAAATCAAAGCAGTCCCCACAGTCATTTCAGGTGCCATATGGAAAAACAAAGCCCATTCCACACACCTGACAATGTTTCTGTGTGCTGGGACTGCCCTTCCTGTGTTTGACCAGACTGCTACTTCTGCCCTCTATTTTCTCTTTTCCTCCTTTTAACTTAACCATTTTAACAGGACTTCAACACAGTTGTTCACACTGATACAATCCCACCTTAATATTCTTTCAAGACATTGAAGCTATATCTATTGGTGACAGGAAAAAGAATGATAAAAGAGTGGCAGAGAATTTGAGAAAACTGTCATTGATACATTTGTTTTTACATGAAAAGCCTCAAGCATTCTGTGATAGGCTTGTGTATGGTCACCATGAGGAGCCTGAACTGAAAATAGCGTGGATACTTTCACAGAACATTTATAACAGAAAACAAGTCTAAAGACAGAAACCTTTGCCAGAAGCAAGACAGCTGATGTGGATTACCTTTGACTTCTCTTTCACTTCATTGGCAATACAGGAGAGCATACGGTTTTGACAGGAAAATAAAAGGAATTAACAAAATGGTAACTGAAGACATGTTCCAACTTTAGCTTCCAATTATAGCCCACGTTGCTTGCAGCTATGGAATGTGCAAACATCTAACACGGGTGAAGGAGAGAGATCTAATGAAAAAGACAACACGACACGAGAACACCCAAGCAGAAGCAGCTAATTAAACCCGTGCAACTGCAAAGCAAATGAATTATTAAGAGAGGCAGAAGTTTGTGATAAACTTGTAGGTGCTTTTATGCTGAAAGAAGATTTAAAATTAAACAACCTGTAAGCACAAGTTATGTGGAGGGTTGGGGGGATGGAGTTTTTTCATTGCATTTATTTTTTCTGCTGTAACCCACTGCGCCATCCAAGCTACGAATCAAAGGCTTTAGCCCAGCTTTGCCTGTGGGCTAAAGGGGTGGGATAAAAAGCTGTGTAATGCACACTGGAAATGTTTTATTCTTTGGAAGATAAACCTCTGCCCACCGTTGTTATTAACAGCAACAAAGCATGAGTGCATTTCAAAGGCAATGCTCATTTTGCTCACCATGAAAGCTCATTCTGTCATTAAAATAATCTGCAAAACTTCCTTCTTGACAGCAAGAGATCTACTACTGACCCACAACAAAAGCAGTCTGCACAGCAGAATGAACTCTGGGAATTTAGGGATCTGGCTTGGAACATTAGTACTCTTAACTTTTGCCACGTGGGGTGTAACCCCAAGGAAATAATAAGGAAATAAAATCCATGTAACCCTAGAAATATTCAAGGCCAGGTTGGACAAGGCTTGGAGCAACCTGGTATAGTGGAAGTTGTTCTTTCCCATGGCAGGGGATGGGATTGGGAACAAGATGATCTTTATGATCATTTCCACCCCAAACCAGTCCATGACTCAACCTCCTCAGGCAGCAAGCACTAGAAAGGGCCATGCTCAGGTATGAGTGGGAGGAACCACAACTCCATGCAGAACAAAGATCTGGAATACAGACTTGTGTGCAGCAAAAGGAACAGTTCTTACCCTTGACAATGATTCTGTAAATCCAGGAAGGGAAATCTGTGGGAGGAGACTGAGTTAGGACATCACCACATCACCCCAGACACTCCAGGAGTCCTACATTTTCCTGAGCAGTCCTCTGCCATGAGCATCTACTTGTTCCCTCTCTGTATTTCTGGAAATCTGTATGGACCTGAAAATCTACATTAATTAGGTGCTTTTACAAGCTTCCTGCTAGTTTTTTTGAAAATGTGCTGGGAAGTGTTTGAAAAGCATTAAATACTTGCACTGGTAATTTAGACCTTGGAAGGTTTTCTGCAAGTTGCAAAGGTTTTTACAATAGTCTGTAACATTCTCTCCTTTCAGCATTTCCACAGCATTTACTTAAACAAGCTGATAATTTAATCATGTTAATGATTGCACGACTCCACTGAAATCAGACTTAATCAGAGCAGCTTTGTGCATTCAACACAGATGATAAACCCCTATAATCTAAACCTTTTGTATACACTCTGTACCTGCTTTCCCTCAATTACAGGAAAATATTCTGATGTAAAGAAATCTCTTTGTAATAAACCAGGTTTTAGCTGGAGTGAAATCCCATACTTCCTACTGAGTAGGCAGATAACACCTTCTCCATTTTTTCCTTCCCAAGTTAGTATTTTTCTATTTAGTGAAACATAAAATTGAGCAGAATAGAAAAAGTCACCACAGTAATTCATTGTTGTGCAACTCATTGAACTTTAAACCCCAGAACAGATTAAACTGCCCCCCAAATGACAACATGTGTGCATTTGCAATGTAGATTTAACTCCTAAAATACCATTAAGACTTCTGTAAACCTTCTTTTTTCAAACACTGATTTCCTTAAAGAGAGATTTAGAGTTCACACTGAAAATACTGTGGGAAGTCTTGGAATATCTCAAACACTTTGTTTTTTGCAGCTATTAAAAACCCATTTACAGTATATAGGTATTTTGAAGGACAATTTTGACAAAATCTTCTACCTCTGTGTAATTAAACCACAGGAAATGCTCCAGAGCTATTTTTTTAGGTCATTTAAACACATTAACAGCTGCTCTGATTTGAAGAACACAACATCTCTTAATATCAGACCATACCCTTGGCAATTCTCTTATCTTACACAGTTAGTACCTTTCTAAAATAAAGTAAATCGCAGGTCTCATTGCACTATGTGAAAAAAAAGTATAACTAATTCTGATAAAGAAAAGTAAATAAAATGTCCATTTGAAGAGTGCACCAATTGCAGTATGTGTGTTTGCACATTTGTTGGTTTCTATATTTTATATACAAGATAACTACATAATTTCATCATTGAAAGAGATTCACATTTGGACATCTGTAAAAACAATTGAAATTAAGAATAATTTTCCAAATTATTAATTAGTTCCTAGACAGTCACCTTCTACTCTGGTATGAGAGAAAACAAAACTCAAACAATAGCGTTTAATTTAACAATTTAGAAATTTCAAATGCTGCTTAGCAAAGTTAAGTGCAATGACTTCTATTTCTTGCCTTTTTCTGCAAATTCTTCCATGGGGTTGTTAGACCATTTACTGGCATCAACAGGATTGAGTTTTTAAAACTTCCTATAGAGAAAGCTTTAGATATTTTAAAAAATGAACTCCCTTTTCCCCCAAAATCAAGGAGTTTTTCACAGTGATACTGAATAAGTTGTTCCTCCCAATCTGAACTGTTATGCACAATTAGAGTAGGAGCAGATGCTTCAGTTGTTTCCCAGTGATCACTTTCTCTGACCTAAATTACTTCATTCTTTTCTTCTGATCATTGTTAATACAGAATTTGTCAAATACTTTTAATTTAAGACCCCAAAAATATCAAAATAGTCCTTAAAGCATTCCCCATATCCTCGAAAAATTCATGTGTGAAAGATTTTTTTTATCATAAGTTTCTTCCTCCACAAACTTTGCAGCGTGTTTGGTTTCCCCAGTATCCCTGAACATCTGCATGCTCTGAACATAAAAAAAGAAATCCATTTCCAAAACTGATAGAGCAGGAATAAAACTGCCAAATATCAGCAAAGTGCATTTTTACAGCAGAGAATAATTTGGGTTTACATTCCCGGCGTGTTTCAGCTGAAATTTGCGAGTAGCACTTTCAAAAGTACAAAATACTAATTTAAGAGAAGGTTTTATGGGGGCATCAAATTTTCTCAGTCTCTGCTGGAGAGTTCCATGGAGTTTGGGGCTCCCCAGCAAAGGAGAGACAGGGACACACTGGGGCCAGGAAGGGATTAAGGGGCTGGAGCATCTCCCATACAAGAAGTTAAGAGAGATGGAACTGCTGCCTTTTGGGGGCTACCTAAAAACAGAGGCCAGGCAAAATTAAGGGAATAAAAGCAGTTCTATTTATTGNTTAAAAGAGAGCAGCAGCTGACCCTGTGTATGGAGTTTAGAGTTCTACACTAAAGAACTGCAGGATTACAAATACATGGAAAATATAAAAGCTAAAATCCTAAGGCATCAGAACTGCTCATCCCCAAGGAGTCAGGGTCAGGGTGGGTCATGGGAGTGTCCAAAACCACCAGGTGAGAGCAGCACAGACCAGACCCTTCCCAGTGGCAACCAGGAACAGGATAAGAGGAAATAAATGCAAATTTAAACACAGCAAATAGCACATAGGAAAAAGGGGTTTTTTTGTTTTAATTTTGTGTGTTTTGTTTCGGGTGAGAGCGGTCAAGCAGGTTGCCCGGAGAGCTGTGGAGTTGCCATCCTTGAAGATCTACAAAATCTAAGTGAACACAAGCTAAATAACCAGCTCTGGGTGAGTGCATCTTGCTGTTGGACTGGACCTCCAGGGATCCTTTAGTGTTTCTCTACTCTACTTCATTTCTTCATCATTTTTTAATCTCTGACATTGGGGCTCTCTTTTAACAAAAATAATGCATTATGAGTAATTTTTATTAATAATTATAAATTTTTTTCTGGACCAACTTTGTTTCTGCTCAGTGCAATAAAAGATATTGCAATTAAAGACAGCTACAAAACTGTCTCTTGTTTTATAATCAGTAATATTTATAATTCATGTTTTATTCTGTTTTTAGACATGACCCAGACACAAAAACCAAATCAAACCCCACATAACAGCTGAACAGTATCAAATTAACTTTCATTATTACACAGCTTCTCATTAATTTTCCCCAAATTAAAAAATAAGCAAAACATTTTATATTCCTCTACATCCATCTAATATTATTGCCAATTGGAGCTGTTGCAATCATTCTTTTAATAAGTTGCACTTAATTACCTTTTTTATGGTTTTGAATAAAGACTGAAGAAAAGCTTTCAGTACCTGAAACATAAACAATCACATAATTATCAGATTTCACTGAAGGTTGAGCAACAACCCTGAGATTAATGGAAAGGTATAAACCAAGTTAATAATTGAGAATATTCACAGGCACTGCCATTCTCTGCTGGGAAAACTGGGAGAGGGAAATGCTGTCCTGTGCTGGGCCCCAGTCTGAAAGAGATGGTCCAAAGTGAGGAATTCACTGAAGAATCATGGAAAGGGCTCATGAGAGGAGTGGAGGTTTGGGATGGATGCCAAGGAAATCCTGGATCAGCCCACCAGCCTCGGGAGCTGGGCACCAGCAGCTCTTCCCCTTGCCTGGCACAGCCCGTGGTCAGCCCAAATTTACCTCCAAAACTTCAGTAATATAAATGAAATGAGCATGATTTCAGCTAAATTAATCTTGGTATTTAGCCCTGACTTGAGAATAAGGATGAAATGAGGGATCTCTACAAGTCATCCCAAGGTCATTTTTCCTCCAGTGTGGTCTGTACTGAGGTATTTCTCAAATATTGCTGCCTGTGTTGTATTTGAGATTTCATGGCTCACTTCCTTTGTAGGAGGAATTTTCATTGAAATTAATACCCATCTTACATTCTTTTTAAGATACATTCTTTCACACCACATCTCACCAGGGCCATTATACTTAAACAGAGCATTTTTTTCCCAAACTTTTTTTAAAAATCATGCCTACTTCTTTAAGATTTCTCCTCTTCTATTCATTTCTTCTCAAGAAAATGAGCAAGAATCATAATTTCAGGTCTTTTTATTTTACTTTTCAAGGTATAATGCATCATTTTAAAAGGAGATATAGCTCTAAAAGTTGCTGTTAGGGACCATGAAGCAGAAAAATAATATGTAGTTCCTTTGCAAGGTTTTTATCTTAACAGCATTACTAACTGTGACATTTATCCTGCTTAACCTCACCAAATGTACCCCAGGGAAATGTCAACAGAGTCTTATGGTTTTAATACAAATGAATTATCAAAGAGTTTGAATAATGTAATCATCTTAATGTATTCAGTTTTTATAATGAACATCTGTTATGGGCAGAGAGCAGCAAAATGACTGGTTAATGCAACAATTAAATAAACAATTAAACTCACAAATTATAAAAACCTGATTTTACAAATTTAACTGTTTAGAGCAACAAGCTGAGGAAGCTGGCAGTGAAATACTCCTCCTATCCCTCATTTCTGTTGGATGCATTTTTTTCCTTTGATGGCATTCATATATGTTTTTCAGCTGCTTGTTCTGGGTATAATCCTGTTTACAAAGACAGCTTGTTTCCCAGATAGAAATCTTCTCCCTTGAGTGATGCATATTTGTGTTCTTTAAGTTGCTGCCAAATCTCTTCCTTTGCATGCCTCTGCCAATAATCCTTCTGCAGTGTATTTTCTGTCAACTCCATTTATTAAGAGGGTTGTTTTCAAACATCCTGCTTGCAGACATTACTGGGATCCTGCTCTCATGGGAATACATTCTCTAATTATTGAGATGGTCTAACAAATGCCTCTGATATTTACTGCTATTATATTTTACTCTGGCATTACACTTTCTGACCTAAATAAAATATCTGGAAAATTGGCATGAATGATACATAATTTTGCAGTCCATACTCTTTCCAGCTACCCTTTATGAGTAATTCCAAGAACTCATGAATATTTTGTTAAGGAAACCGTGCTGTCATTTACAATTCAGAAAATAAACATCCTGTTTTATCCGAGTTCCTGAATGACATTTAGCCCAATCTCCACGCTCTGAACCTTGTTCAGACATTGTAATCAGTTTGTTCTTTTGCTCCTGGAATGCTGTAACTTGAATATACTTTAGGAACACTTGTCAGCTTGCCTTTGCACATCCATACAGCCAGAAGGGTTTAGGTTCTGAGTATGCAAATCTGGTATATTGAAATTGTACTCTCAGGATCCCTTGCCAGGTTGGCTCAAGGCTGGACTGATCTGCTTTTGCTTGGTGGCTGTTTGCTGTTCACAAATTGTTAGATAGGGGTAATTCAAGCTGCATTCAGAATAACATTCCAGTGAGAGTTATCACATGATTAAAGGTCCTGATTACTCTTAGATTAACCCCAGAATGACCACAACAGAGAAAATTCCTGACTTTGGCCACATCCAAAATTCAGCTGGAGTCTAATGCATGATTTGGTTTTTTTGACTGAAATTTATTTCTCACTGAAATCCACATCCTCAATGCCAATGACTGTGTCTGGAGGAGTTACATAGCTCCCAAATGGTATTTACAGCTTCTGCTGCATTGACTAGGAAAAAACACAAAATGGTTTTACCTGAGTGAAGGAAGCAGGTCTGTACTGCTGAGGCCTTCGAGGAGTTCTTGTCAGGATTCACAGTTTATAACCAGCAGTAATTTCCCCTCTCTTTATTTAGAAAGAATGATTATGGTAATAGACCTGAGAAATTCTAAGTATGATAATGGTGTTTTCTTTCTATATAGAATATTCTAGTCATAACACATTAGATACAGTAGGCAGGTTCAAAGCTGATTTAAATGTGCATTTCTGCCACCACTTTATACCACCCTAAAAATCTTCCTACTGAAAGAATGACACAAGACAATGAATATCTCAGAAATCACAATTAGGCAGAGTATATAATTATTTCTGAAACAGAGTGGAGAATGGGGAGTGAGGAATCCTGGCTCCACTGGTTGCTCACCCTTCCCTAGCCAGGGGAATAACTGAGTCTCCCACATGGCAGCTCTGAAAGCTGGGCACACAGGCAGCTTCTCTCACAGGCAAAATCAGTCACTTCAGTCAAGAGCTAATGGAGGAGTTGCTGCTGTCAAAATCACAGGAACATGTGCATAATTTTCATTCTTGTGTTCACAGTCATCATTACTAAGGAAGCACAGAGAGCAGCAAAGCAGATGCCTGTGGCCCTGAGCTGAGCTCATTCCCTTCACTGTCTGTTGGCTTTGATTCCCTGGTTGAGAATGCCCTCACCTGATTATGGTTTTCCTTTCTCTTCACTGTCTGGTTACCAAAACCAACCCTGATTTTTACTGTACTCCATGTTCCCCCTATTCAATCCCAATTCTTTTGAAACCACTGAATCATCTAAACTCTTTCAGCCTGACCAGCTTCCCCAGGGGGGGAAAGAAACAACGTGCTTTTCTTAGGATCTTCTACACAATTTTCTGTGTATAATTTTTTCTTTTCCTACAGTCAGATTGTGCTGAATTCTTTTAGGAGTCTTGATACTTTTGTCATCCACAGATCCTCCTCTGTTTCATGGATGCAGGGGACAAGGATTCTGAGTATCAGGGGTGGCGTGAGCACAGCTGCTCCTCCCTTGGGAGTTGGAGAGACCTGGAATAACTGGAGATCTCACCTAGGGCAAGGTGTGAAACTGAGGCCAAGCTGGGATATAGGAGTAGCAATGCTTTGTGTGGAAACAGAGCAGGATTTAGATAAATCCTCCTGGAGCACTTGGAAGCCCTGGCTGATTGCTGTCCCTTCCCATTCAGGCAGAAATTAGAAGGGTTACACTTCTTGACACAAAGTGTCTCTATTCTGCCCCAGTTATACTTTAAATGCTTTTTGTGAACTAAGCCAGTGTCTTTTGAAATTAATTATCTTTAATTACCAGGTTCACTTCTCTGTCCTCGGAAAATTGTCACTTCATTTTCTTTGTTCTAATATTTGCTTACCTTCCCAGTTAAACGTGACTTCTCAGAATGAAATTCTCAGTTGTACAGCAGGGTATTTCCAGCTAATTTCCTTAATACCCAAAGGATGCTCATAATCTGGACTCTCAGAAATTAGTATTAATTTCTTTTCTGTGTATTCCCTCCTTTGATCACAGTTATTTTACAAGGTCAGTCCTAAGCAAAACTTCATAAATTTTCAGATACCTCCTCCAATTCCATTTTCTGTGTCCTTCAGCATTAGCAGACACAGGTAAATGATAGCCCAGCTTTTTTTTTTTCAGTGCTTTTCCACTTCCCAAACCTTTCACTGTTGTTTTCCACGGAGGCTCATTTTGCACACCAAAACCCAAGATTCCTTTGACATGATACCACCTCTCCAAATCTCACCTTTACATGGCTGCTTCAGTTACTCATTTTCATTAAAATTCCATTTATATGACCCAGCACATCAGACTCCAGTAATGCCTCAAAAATCACAATTGCTGTCCCCTCCTGTGCTTCTGCAGTCTCTCATTTCTGTTTCTCTCCTCTCCCCCCCTACTGCCATTTTAATACATTAACATGTTTCTTCTAAGCTGATTTCTGTCTCAAATGATGCAGTTCTGAATACACTGCAATTGTCTGGTACATTTTAGCTCAAGTGCCACTCCAGCCCTGCTCTCCTTTATCAGCCCCTCTCACCCAAAACAGGTCTTGAAGTCATTACTGTTCATGCAGACCATAAAATAAACTTTTATTCAGAGGGAATTTATTGCTGAAAGTGATAACTCTTTGTCCTGGTGAGTTTGTGTGCTTTGCTTTCCATGGAGTTCTTTAAAGGCACTAAGATTTTGACAAAGACAAATATCTCACTTGAAGATAAATGAAATTAATTCATTGCTTGAAAATTAAAACAACCCAATTTTTCTAGGTTATATTAAAAATAATAACTTGGAGGTAATGTTTGGTATAATGGAACATAAGATATACACGATAATGGCTAAGAATGGCAATGGATAAGAAAATCCAGGAAGTCTATCTGTGATAATGGGTTTGTAACTTTAATTGACATTCAAATCTTGTTTAAACATTGGCTTATTGAACTGTGAGTCTCTCTATTTAATTGAGTTTAAGGCTAAAATAGAAAAGATACTTTCATTTTTAACTATGGTCGGTGAAAAGACCTAAAGTGATAAAATCTGGAATCTCAAGATATTTAGAACCAAGGGGTTTTTTAATTCAGTAAAACTGACCTTACAGTCTTAAAACTGGCCTAGTCTTTTTGAGGACCTGATTACCTCCATAAGACTTTCAATCTTATATTTTGCATTTTTAAACTAGGTCTTGTTCTCTTTACTGTCTTGGAAGCAAAATTGAATTTGCTTTCCAAAATCATGTAAAAGGTTGATATTATTTCTCCAAACATTACAAAGCAATTTCTTTTAGTGCTATCAAGACTAAGAAAAAAGAGAATATTTGAGCACAGACATTTTACCCTTCTTCCAAACCAGAGCTAATAATGAAGATTTGGCAGGAGAAACAACTTATCTTTGCAAAACATTTAACTTACAAACCTATTTTTTTTCTTACAGAGTGATCCAGAGTTCATCTTTTAAGAAGTTTTTCCTATAAAAAATATTTTATATTCTCCAAACCATTCAGTTGAATATAAAGACACTAAAACTCCTGGATTCTGGTCCTTCTCTTTGCTTTCCCTCAGTATTTCCTGATAAATGTGTGAAATAGCACAGAAATTGCTGAAATTACTCTGTCCCCATCTCTATTTTTTCCGTACCCTATTTGGACACATCTCTCCACCCCATCAGCCACAACAGCAGGGTTGGATGCAGAGGGATTTTCTCTGCTTGATCTAGAAGGTTATTCAGGGTTTTTATATTTTTCTCCACAGGTTTGTTTGGAGGTTTTTCGGGGTTTTTTGGTGGTTTTTTTGGTGGTTTTTTATGTTGTGGATTGTTTGTTTTTTTTTATAATTATGCACAGATAAAAAATTCACAGATTGGAAATTCTACCCATTCCTGTCGTTTACCAAAGCCATCGTTCACCAGTTTGTCCTGACATCCCACACAGCTGGAAATGTACAATTGGGAAGGTTAAAACAGGGATCAGCCTCTGGGTTCTGGCTCTCCTTTAACAATGGGAATCTTTCAGAAAGAATTGATTTGATTTTCATATTTTTTCATGCAGAGATATGGAACAAACTGGTGTAAAATTTGGTCGCTCCACTCTTTCATGGTTTGCTTTGAGTGGGAAAATTTAGTATCACTCAGGGCACAGAGAACTTCAAATCTCCAATAACTTTGAAAAACATGACCATAAATTACAGTATTTTTGTTCACACTCTGCCTTCCACTCAACAAAAAGCAACTAAAAAAAAAAGATAAGAATAAAAAAAAAATCCCCAAAATCCCAGCACCTCTGGAATTCAGCAACATTGACTGTGAGCAGCACACCAGAAGGATCAAATAAAACCCACCAAACTAACACCAAGAGGCTTAGCTTGCTAAGAAAAGAATTAGTCATAGCTTCTATCAAGAAATTGATTTATGATACACAAACAAACACATCAAGCTTCCACCCATTTCAGAGCCTACTTTTTGAGAGCAAATTGAACACTGGAAACAGCAGCCTTCAAACAAACTCTCTGCTGACCACCATTAAAATCAAGCAAATTTAAAAGTTAATAATTGAAAAAAAAGGGCAAAATTAAATTAAATAGTAAACTAAAGGCTAGATAATTATTGCCTTCTGTTCTCAATACCAGATGTTCTTTTCTTCTGAAAGCCTAAAATTTATGAGTAAAGAGAAAAAAAATTCGCAGTTGCTGATAAACAGATCATTAGAAGCAAACTAAGCCTGAAATTAGATTATATATTTTTACAAGAGGCTGTATACTTAAAGAATGGTAAAATAATTGCAGGGAAAGAAAGGTAGGCTTTAATTTGTTGAAGCACAGGATGAGGCAAACTTTCAGAGACTGAGCTTGAAATGAGAGCCTTTTGTAGTACAAAAACACGATGAGACAGCCTTTCATAGCATTTCAAGCTTTTCCATAATATATTGTCATTGCAGCCAAAGAACCCGTCATATATGATAATTTTCACACAGTTTTGAATAAAAACTTCAAATGGATCAAAAGAAAACTTTCAAGTTGCTTTGTGGTTTGTAAATACGTTTAGAAGTTGCTTTGTGTCTCAAACAATGGCACTCTAAGCACTTCAAAAAGAAAGCTGTTAGTTATGTTACCTAACAAAAATAATGTTATTTACTGAAAATAATTTACAGCACTTACATTGGATAGAAACATTTATGTAAACAGCAAAAGACTGGAATGACTCTGTAAAGTGTATTGTACAACAACAGCCACATTGATTAAAGTTACTGCTGAATTTCCTATTTTATTGCTTTTAGTTCCCTTACTGTCCTGGAGAAAATGATTGCACTCTCTCAGCCCCAGGAACGTGTGTCTTGCTAAATATTTGAAAATATGTAAGTATTATACTACACAAACCCAGCAATTTCCTCTGATAAATAACCTAGGGGAAAAAAGCTGATACTCATTATCCTCAGCACATTCACCATTTAAAAGCTGCACACTGCAGTAAACTGTATGGGCAGTAAAATATCTCACTATAACTCACTTGTTGACAGTAAAATATACATCTGAAATATGCTGTAGACCTCTAAAATATGTCACATGTCAAAAAATATCAAAGACAAAGCCTAGGTTGACATCAAGGGAGGCAGTACCATATAAAAATAATACATATTGCCAAAAACTAACCTGGTTAAGGAAGTTATTTATGCATCTACATGCTCAGTGCACAACAGTGAATTTCCCACTGATTAATGCATTTTCCAGACTGTCCAGCGCCTGCTTTAACTCAGCATTTCTTGGCCAGTCTGTTCTCATGGTTCTATCCTTAACTGACAGGAGAGTGGCCCCAAAAATTCCCACTAAGTGGTAAAGAAATTTGGTTCTAGACAGAAAAACGTTGCCTTTTTCTATACTGAAATCTGGAAGATGAAAATCAGAAGTATTTTTTTTCTTCAGTGTCATATTTCCATTTTCTCAGGACAAATGAGAGCAGGTTGTGTTGACAGAAACACACAACGTAACACGTTTAGGGTATGGGCAGGTGCACAAAAAAAAGCTTTTCTTGATTAAAAATTTCCTAGAAGCTGATTTTTTTTTTATTTTTTCCATTATGACCAGATCCAAATCCTTATTTCATTTCATGAGAAATGTTGAAGGAATTTACACTCTGAGATTCCCCTAAATGCTGTGTGTTGAAAGATACTGTGCTAGCTGTGTAATCTTTATCATGGCTATACAGGGAGGTTTTATTCATTTTAAATCATACAGATCCCAAAACAATAATCCAAAAGGCAGACTTAACTGAGTTCCCTTGGAAGCACACCACTCAGATTATTTTCTCTAAATCTCTAAGGCCATTAGCAGAAACCTGATAAATGAGAAACAGTGCTGGGTAAAAAGAATGTTACTGCAAGGCTGTAATTTCATTTTATAGAATTTTTCTAATATTTGAAGCTTTTAATAGTGCTAAGATTAACTGAGTCATACTTCATTATATTACTTGGCTTCAAATATTTTGCCTCTTGATTTCTTCAATGGAAGGTAGTATTCTCTTCTGTGAACACTAATTTTGCTTTGTTTTTAAGGTCTTTCTAGTAATGAAAACGTACAAAGACCCCCAGATTCGTATAACCTTAGAAATAAAACTGCAGGCTCAAGTATGGATTTACAAAATACTTACACATTCCTTTTGTACCAGAACTGCAGCAATTAAGAGTTGGACAACATTTAATTAGCTTTTCAAGTCTAACTACAAGCTCTTACGTACACTTTTTTCCCTTCAAAAGAAATGTATCTAAATTTCATAGTCTTGCCTCTTCGCAGGCTGAACCTTCCTCCTGAAAACAAATGATTTTATTCCTTCTGGAAATGTGAATCGTGTACTAAATCCCATGCCATATAAATAATACCTCCTGGACACAGACAGATCAAACATAAAAAGTCTAAGCCTTAATCCTCATCCCCAGACAATGCGAGCAACTTCAGAAAGCAAATAAATCATGTGTGTGAAAAAGGCTGATTCTGCTCCAAAGTCAGCAACACACAAAGCCCAGCCAGCCCCCGTGCACTTTCCAGGCCACTTTCATCCTTCACTTCACAAAAGGATCCTGGTGCTGTCCAGCAATGGAGCATTTTTAACAGCACCACCTATTCTGTATAAGCATGATTTCTTTGAAGCTGCCCTAACTAAACTGAGCATGTTCTGGATTTACATTTTTCTTCCTTTGTTGCCTGAGGATGCCCACAAATGAATGGGTAGAGAACCAAAGAATCCACCCAGCAGCACCTCCAGGTTGACCATCAATCCCTGTCCTCAAGTGCCACATGCCCAGGTTTTGGAACACTTCCAGGGATGGGGACTCCATCAGTGCCCTGGGCAGTTGTGCCAATGGTTGATAACCTTTCTATTCAGGAATTTTCCCTAATATCCAATCTAAACCTCCCATGGCACAGCTCAAGTCTGTTCCCTCTCCTCCTGTCCCTGCTCCCTGGGAGCAGAGCCCGACCTCCCACCTTATGGCAAGCAAAATGTGCTGCAGATTCTTTGAGCAGCAAAGAGGTGAACTTTCAAGTAATTTTAGCAGCTTAAACACTTTATTAGAACTTTATCCAAAAAAAAAAGGCAGAAAGAGTTCCTGACTAACACCATACTGCAGAGGAAGGATATTACTGTTCTGAGGTGCATTAATCATGGGCAGCATCTTTAGGAATGCTCAGTGCAGTAGTTTTGCTGGAGAATCATTTTTGGCATGCCAGTGCTCTATTCCATATCATATTCTTCCTAAGACAATGAATAATCCTTACCTAAAGAGCAATTACAGATCCATAATTTCAAGTCTTTCATTTCCCTTTATGAGAGGAAGCACCGAGGGCAGAAAATACAGGCAACCCCAACTGCCTTTAACAGTAAATGAGATTTGCAGAATTAACTTATTTGAGACCTAAATCTCTGCATATATCTGCCCATAATTAGTTCATATGTATTTATAGATGCCAGTATTCTCCTGTATCTCCACAGGTGAAATAGCTTTGCCTATTTAGGAGCCACAAAGAAAGTTCACAGACACCCATCAAACATTTCTTGTGTTTTTGCTCTCCTCAGAAGACAAGCTGATCCAGCCAAAGCTTGCAGGACCCATTTCATGCTCTGTCCAGCTCAGACGCTGTGCATAAATCCTGATTTTCTGCCAGAGGAAAGGCTCTGAATCTACATCAGAAAAACATAGGATGTACCCCCAGATCCTCAGTTCAACTGAGGAACTTTACCTGGCAGGCAAGGTTCCTTTGTAATGCACACAATCACCTTTTACCTTGCTAGCATGTTTAATTCTGCTTAGAAAGAATTTTTATATGCTAATTTTATACATAATAGTTCTCAGAATACAACATGACATATGGGAACAGCAGCTTAACAAATTTCATAAATGTAAATGCTTATCTCAAACAATGTCACAGAGCTTCGAATCTTGTGACTTTGTTTTCTCCCTTGTTAACTGGAAATCTGCCTCTGAAAGGATAAAAAACTGAACTGCAAAGTTTAAATTTTTCCCTTTTCTTTTTTAAGAATCATTATTAATGACCCCATATGATAATACAACATGAGGTAACACATTCTTTAAAGTGATTTCTTGGACACACTAAAGCAAATCTAGTTATTGGTAGGAAAATGTCATTTTTTCCCAAATCTTTTAAAAGACTCTTGAATTTTCTGAGAAAATCTGAAGCCATATCTTTATGCTTTAACTTTTCTTATTGTAGAAAACAAAAGGATAGGAAGATAAATTTTCAAAAGATTTACTTTGCAATAATTTCTTACCGTAGACTGTGGGTGGTAATTGAGAGTGTCAAGAGTAAAAATGAGATTTTTATCTCAGGGACTTTAATAAAACTATCTTTACAGGCCTGTCTGCACTTCCAAATATTGTTTTAAAGGTAGAAATTAATGCTTCTTAACATGCCATCATTTTTAACTCTCTTACATTTCTTTGGAGTGATTAAGGATGCATTTTCTCCACCAGAAAGAACTGCTGGTTGTCCCTCAACTCCTCCTCTCCAGGTGAGATAATTATGAAAAGACTGGATATTAAAGAGCCAAATTTTGTCACTTCACAGGTATTTAAAATAGTAATTCAAAATGATGTCCCTGCCTATGGCAGAACAGACCATCCCCATCCTTGACCAAGCCCAGATGTGGCCCAAGAAACCCCAAGGTGAATATTGAGGATTTTCTGGGGGAAGTTGAGACAAATTTTCTGCAATTTATTTTAATGAGTATGCAAAGATACAACTAGAAGGTGAAGGGCGAAAGATAGAAGGAAAACAAAAAACTTCCTGCCTTTGCTTTTATAAAATTTATTATAAAGGAAATTTTTTTACCAATGTGAAAATTCCCTTGGAGTTTTTCAGAACCCATTTTTTAGCAGTGTTTTTCTGGTATCTAATTTCTCCATCTGTAATGCTGTAAATCTGTCAGTCATGCTGGAGAGAGAAATGAACAAACACAGAAAACCCTGTGATAATATCAGAACATAATTGCTAACTCAGAAAACTGATCTGATTTTGGTGAAAGCTTTGAATACAAACCTGCTCTGAAAGCTCTACCTTTGCTCCACTGTTCCAAGCAGCAATGCAAACTGCAAACATGAAATAAATCCACCAGCACTGCTTTTCATTGACTACACCTATTATCTTGCAATGGGTTAAGTTACAGCTATTCCCATTTCATAAAAATCAAATTCAAAATTTATATTACAATATGTCAATTTTCCAAAATAAAAAACTACCGCCTCCTTCAGATGTTATTTGTTTTCACTCCCCTTTTTTTATAGGAAAAATAGAAATACTGACTCCTTATAAGCATAGTTCAAACAGCTATGCAATCAATTTATTTTTCTAAAAAATCAAGGTAAATAATGTACAGAGCTGCTCTTCCCACTTTGATGATTCCCAGGTCTCCTTCTCCATAAAAAAAAGCATTACTGGGGATTCTCCCCACTGCTGTTCACCCCTGCCTGTACAATCCTCTCATCAAAGGCTTGCTAAGGTTTACATGACATGGACCTGCTTCAGGTAAAGGAGGAACAAAGCTCCTTTGGAAAATAGATCAGAGTTTCTGCTCTTTAGATCCCAAACCCTCACATGGAGCCAATTTTGAAACTTCTGCATCACTCTTGAACAAAAATTCTGCAGCTACTTTACATAGGTAGGTCTGGAGTACAGTTCAGCAAAAGAAAGAGAATATTCCTTTTGCAATTGCAATATTGTCATAAAGCACAGGAGTCACAAATTATCTGCTTTGGGTTTTTTTTTTTTGTTTTTTTTTTTTTGGTGTGTCTTATTTGTCTTTGTGATAATGCTTTATGACTGAAGCAGCATTAAATTTCAAGGTAACTAGTCAAGAGAATGTTATTTTTGTTTCCTGAATAATGCTCACTGCTACTGCTATCCTCAAATTATAAATAAATAAAAAACACCCTTTGTATTTACATCAGTGAGATATAAATATTAATTCTGCTACCCAGTGGAATTTTTATTAATGTTTTATATAAAACCTCTTCCGTATTTTCAATTAATTCTATTAAAGAGTAAGACAACTATAAAACTACCAAAAAAATCCCCCAAGTTAGAAGCTTCTCTCATTAATATTATTTACCTAAAGAATGCCAGCAAAGCACATGGGGATGCTGAAAGGTGATAATTAAGGTGTGCATGAGCAGTGGTTGGCATCCCACACTATATATTATATATGGAATATTCACACACAGAGAAAGCTCAATGTCCTATACCTTATTTATCAATACTGTGTCATATTATTCACAGATAAATTCATACCTCAGTAAGATAAAAGAGAATGAAGTTTCAGTTTCTATAATTTCATTATTTTAGGCCATGGGATATTTCATCAGCTACTTTTTACCTTATTTTTATGCTGGTTTTATCCACAACTTTAAATAGAACACGTGACAGTCCTTTTACCTTAAAAAATTTTTCAGCTAAACCCTGAGTCTCCAAAACCTTCTCAGGTACTATAAATATATGATGAGAAAAAGTTTTGTCTAAATCAAAATTATGATTATTTATGTAGCCAGAATTCCCAAGAGTGTTATAGCAATTAATTAGCAGGAAACACGCTGAGAAGAGTAATAGATATGGGACATCCATCCTTTCACTTCTAAGATACCTGCTCACTTTTATTTATTATTAAAGATGAGAAAGAGATGCTTTGGTTTTGCTTTTTTCCAGCTAAAAAGCGTTAATTGTGTTTGTGGTCTCAGGCCATTAAAAAAAGAAATTATTTTAAATTGCTTTCTGAAAAAAAAAAAAAAAAATCAAAATAGACACACTCCAAACCCCTCATCTCAGACACATAGCCAGCATTTATTGTGCCAAAGATACAGGACAGTGTAAATCCTGGAGAGTCTGGAATTTCTCTGGTGACATTTACTGAGATTAATGTTAGAAAACACCTCTGTTGCCTTGTGCCAACCAAAATTAAGGCACTGAAACAAAACGACCTGGCCACAGTCTCTAAATATGAGTGTTTGACACCAACTCCTACCAGAAATAAACCAACCAGAAAAAAACTTGGAGCGGAATTCTCCAACCTTTTCTGACATCCTGCAAACTTCCCAGAGATCATTTTGCACAGAGCAAAGGAGAAAAGGGAAATCAAGCTGTTGAAAGCTCTGGTAGCTGGGCAGCATCTCCCCCACCCGTGAGGCACATCAAGGGTTTTTGGCAAGGGTGAAGGTCTGGATCCCTGCAGGGAGCAGGAATCCCCCAGGCCAGGGAGGCTCCATCCCACAGAGCAGCCTGGCAAGGGGCCCTGCGACTCAGGGCTGAAAGAGTTTTGGAGTCCAGCACTGGCTGAAACAGATTTTCTGTCAGGTTTCTGTCTCAGGAGTGCCTCATGGCAGAGTCCCTCACGTTTCACAGATTAAAATGCCATTGGAGCCCAGAGATTCGGATCACAAAGCAGCTGCCAGCCCTGCCCCGAGTGTCTCCAGCCCTGTCCCGAGTGTTTCAAACCCTGCCCCAAGTGTTCCCATCCCTGTTCCGAGTGTTTCCATTGCTGCTCCGAGTGTTTCCACCCCTGTTCCGAGTGTTTCAATCACTACTCTGAGTGTTTCAAACCCTGCCTCGAGTGTTTCCATCCCTATTCCAAGTGTTCCCATCCCTGTTCCGAGTGTTCCCATCCCTACTCTGAGTGTTTCCATACCCATTCCGAGTGTTTTCACCCCTACTCTGTCTCCATCCTCACTCCGAGTGTTCCCATCCCTGTTCTGAGTGTCTCCATGCCATCCTCACTCCAAGTGTTTCCATCCCTGCTCCAAATGTCTCCATCCCTATTCCGAGTGTTCCCATCCCTATTCCGAGTGTTCCCATCCCTGTTCCGAGTGTTCCCATCCCTGCCCCGAGTGTTCCCATCCCTAATCTGAGTGTTCCCATCCCTAATTTGAGTGTCCCCATCCTATTCCGAGTGTTCCCATCCTATTCCGAGTGTTCCCATCCCTGCCCCGAGTGCAAGATGCTCACAGTCAGTGGAATTCCGTGCTCCCTGCAGCCACGGCAGCACAAACACTGCTCAGGAAACAGGCACCACTCGTATCCAGGGAAATCAGAGTTAAAAAATACTGTCCTTTTCAATAACTCTTATAGGAAATAGAGCACAGAGTAATTGTTCTGGGACAGTAATTACAAGGCGTGGTGGGTCTGTAGCATATTCAGATTTATCTTTGTATTTCAATGTCCCTTTGCCTGCCCTTTTTTGAATTTTCTGGTTCCTTGTCCAGCTATCTGGCTATAATTACTCTTGCCTTTCCCTCCTCAGACTATGCACTATTATTTACTTATTGATCTTTAGTTTTCAAAATGCAAACCTCAATAAATGTGAAATTAAGCCAAAGCAAAACCAGAGGTGAATAAGTAATGAAATATATATTCTGTTTCTCTGAACATCCCCCAATTCAGCCACTACCTCCTCTGTTTTAATGTCACTGCTGTGGAGATCTCTTTAAAAACCACAAGCACAGACCCAGAGAAGAAATATACAATGTAGAAGTCAGAAACATGATGCCCTCAGGCATAATATTAAATATTTCTTTTTTTTTTTTTTTGAGATATATAATTTATTCATAGGCAAAGCCACTTAAATAGATATTTCTTAACAGAAGCTCTTATTTCCCTTCTGTGGGAAGGAAAACCGTGCATTCTGCTGGCAAAGCTGTCATAGAATGTTTCAGCCAAGCCAAAGGAAATTTGGGTATTTAAGGAACTTTTTCAGGCAGGGAATAAAAGGCACTGAGAGTGAGAGTTACTAAGTGGCTCCTGCTTGGGTGACAAACTTCTTATGACAAACTGCCCCAGAGGACAACTCAGGGATTCAGGGAGGGTTTATCAATCTCTGAAAAAGTGCTGAGAGGAGGGGTGGAGGACAGGAGAAACAATTCCTTCTGCTTCCCAACAGGGAAAGCTTCCTCAGATGGGCAAAGCTCCCAGCACAGCAGTTTCACCTCTGGTACTGTCCAGATCCACCGTGCAAAGCGCAGCCTCTGTTAATAAATAAAGTGTCACATTTAATTCTGGTGTAGGCAAACCTAACAAACTGGGAGCCGTGGAGTGGAGCCAGTCCTGGTGGAGCCTGGGGGAGATTCAGGTGTTGACATTTATTCTTCTACACAGAACTCATTTGTTCTTCTCATAGAACCACTGAGGATGGAAAAGAGCTCCAGGACCAACCTGAGCCTGCTGGCCACCTCGTCACCAGCCCAGGGCCACATCCACTCCTTCCTGGGACACCTCCGAGGGTGGGGACTCAAAACCTCCCTGGGCAGCCCCTGCCAAGGCCTGAGCACCCTTTCCATGGGGAAATTCTTCCTGGTGGCCAAGCTGAGCCTCCCCTGGCCCAGCCTGAGGCCGTTCCCTCTCCTCCTGTCCCTGTTCCCTGGCAGCAGAGCCCGACCCCCCCTCACTGCCCCTCCTGGCAGGGAGTTGTGCAGAGCCAGGAGGTCCCCCCTGATCCCCCTTTTCTCCAGGCTGAGCCCCTTTCCCAGCTCCCTCAGCCCCTCCTCCACAGACAGGCCCCATGTTCCACATCCCATGAAGTTGCTCCTCCCATAAAAATCTATTTGGAATTGTGCAGCTGAGGGTTCCAACATTGGGACAGGGCATGAAAAACCATTTCCAAACCAACTGCTGAACATGAAATAACAGGCAGTGTGAGAAGCCTGGGGTGGAGCCAGACAGAATAGGGAGGTTCGGCCTCTGAAACTTTCAGGGTGGAGTCCTCAGACACAAAGTAGTAAGAAGTCAACCCATTAGGAAGAGAGAAATAAGAAAGAGAAGAATTCAGGAAGATGGAAACAAATATATGCAGAGCTGTTGTGACTTCTGTATTCATCATCTTACATGGCAAAATATTCAGAAACCTTTTCAAGCAAAGAATTGATAAATTAAGATGCTGGTGTCATCTTCAACAGAAGTAAATGGTAGGTGATTATTTAAATTTGGCAAATGAAATCTGAGTGCCTAATTAGCAACTCAGTTCAAAATGTGTGTGTGCTCCCAAGGAAAGGCAGCCAGAGATCAGTTTGCATCCCTTGAAGAACTGCCTTGGATCAGTAGCCTGAGATGGGAATAAACCATTATTCTGTCAACTTTCAGACCTTCAACACATCTGAGAGAGAGAGACAGTGCAGAGTTTGGAAAGCTTCCCAGGAGGTTTCTGAAATTTAATATCGGTGCAGTTAAACATAGTAAAATTTGAATTAAAAAGAAACTGGGGTTTTACAGATTCAACAGAAGAGGCTGCTCCAAATGAGCACATTTAAGTGTGAAAAAATTGGTTCACCTTCCTAAGAGATGATTGAGAGGTCCATGTCTAGTGAGAAAAGAGATCCATATAAACAGAAACCAAATAAATCTGTGCATCCCTTTCCCATTGAAATAGTGAAGTTATGTGAGGAAAACAGAGCTTTAGCTTCCTGGGAATTTATTCCAGAAGATTCCCAAGTCTTGTTAGGAAACATAACAAAGGGAAAAATTTAACTTTTGCAAGATTTTTAATTGGATTTTCTATTGGGTCATAAAATCTGCAAGATTTTCTATGGATATTAAAGATCGTTCCTTAATTATACTATGCTTTCTTTTTAATAATATGTATTTTGTAACTAAACCAAGATTAGGTCATGCTACTATGATAAAAGGAAATATAAATTCAAATTTTTAAAGGATTAACTATGAAAGTTACATAGAGTTCATATGCATATCTAAGTTTATAAAGTAAAAGGAGCACATTGCTCCTAGTGTAGAAATTCCTGGTTTTCTGGGGATTTGGTAGCCCCTGTCAGCAACCTGGACTGGATGAATGCAAGCTAACATCTGCTGAGTTTTGAAAATGCAAGGACTGAAGGCTGTGTAATTCCCATTATTTTTACTCAGTCCTTTTGTCAGACAGGTTTCCTCGAAGGAATTCTTAATATCAGAGTTAATAAATTTCTGTTCACCATTGTGACTTCTTTCAAAGTCTTGTATCTGTCATCTTTACATTGGGGCCAGGATGAAGAAAATGCAAACATCAGTGAGTATTCCTGTGTGAGGACCTCCTGAGACCTCCAGGTAATAAAGACAAGTTTTGTAGTTTTAGTTTTCTGTGAAATTCAGACTAGTAGAAAATTCAGTCTACTAGAAAACTTCAAGGACAGCAGAATGCTGATTTAAGGGTTTATTTTTTCCCCAGGAGGTGGAAGATGTTTCTGAAATAATTCAGAAACATGAATTGCACTCTTAAAAAAAAAGTAAATAAAATAAAAACCCCTCTCCAGTGAAAGCATCAGTATATTAACCAAAATCCTAAGCATCACCAATAACTGCATTAGAGCTTTCTTTGATTTATGATGAATGCATGGAATTTAAAAACTGCTTAGAATGCAATGATTCCTGATGTCAAGGCCTGCTCAAGGAACCTCTGGGCTGAGGTTGTGCAGGGTTTCTGAGCTGCATTTATCTCTGACAGATGTAATCCAGGTTTTATTGTCATCTCAGAGTTCCTCCAAGTTCTTGCAAAAGAGTCAGCAAGGTAAACTCTCCTGAAGGGACTAAATCTGGGGAGTTTCTGGATTCTGAACCTGCTAAGATCAAAGGTTTTTCCATTCAGTTTTGATTGCTGGCCAGGTCCTGTGCTTAGACTGAGACTCACCACTGAACTCCTGTGTCCCTGTGCTAGCACGACTAAAATCATTACATTTAAACTGTATTAATAGGAAGATAACCTGTGATTATTACCTCAACCACATCAGATTTGAAATTAAACTTTTTTGTTCTAGTACCATAAAAATTAAATGCTACGAAAGAGCTGCTTTCATCTTCTGTCTGAATTTATCTGGGTTCCTTGTTTGTTCCTCCCACCTCACCCAGAACATCCACTAAAAGTGCTTTGCTCATTCAATAGCAGTGTGGGGTTTTAGATCCAGATTGCAGGAGATAAACCCACAGTTCAATCCATTATAGAGAGAAAGATCCATTTGATAAGACAGCAAATCTCAAGTCCAAAATAAAGCATTTAGGTTTCCATCCACTGTTGCACCTGAGCAGATGTTACCCACTCTACAGAGCAACAGTTCCTCCCAAAATACTACTTCCAGTGCTGCAGTAGCCCCCAAGTTCAGGTCTGGAATAGTGTCCCATCACATTAGAGGATATGCAGGCACAGAATCAGATACTATTTATGTTATAATCTGAGAAAAAATTATTATTTAACATATAGAAGGTCAACTTGACCTCAGCATATTCTGAGACAATACTTTTCTCTCCCCTATTAACAATGAGCTTTGCAATTCTATTAAATTTTGTAGAGAGCTGATCACTTCTATCAAGACTCTGTGAGGAAATGGTTCATGTTTTCCTCTTACTGCTAACAATTAATATTTAATTAACCAGTTTTGTTAAGGACAGAGAAAAAAAGGTTCCTCCAAACCATTCCTGCAGCGGGGTGTGGTGGGAGCTGGGATGGTTCGTGTGCTGTTGGCACATTCCCCTCTCCTGGGACACAGCAGAGCTCTGTGATTTCCACAGGGAGAACACATTTCCTTCTCAACCTCTGCCATCCCCTGCATCACCCCTGAGTGAGAGCAGCCGTGGGAGAGATCTGCCCAAAGTCTCAGATCTCCATTTCTGAATGAGCTGGGATTTCCACGTGTAAAAGGACATCAGTAATTTTCTCACATTTTCCTAATCTCCCCTGATGGATTCAGGCCATGCTTTTCATTTACTCCAGATGTGATAACCAAACTGTCAGCTATGTTTCAGCTTTTCCTTTAATCTTCCCTGGAGCCAATAATAAAAGATTAGTAATTGACAGTGGTTGCCAGGCTAAGGGTAATGCTTATTTTAAACACTGGAAGCAAGAGCTGTATTCTTTGAAGGGATAATTTGTGGGAGGCCAGAAAATTGGATTACTTTGTTATCTGTTGTGTAAATGACAAAGATATTCAGTGTCCTTAAAATGTCAAGGCAAGTTTAATTAAAAATTTGCTACCTAATTTGAAGGTGGGAGAAGAGGAGGAAAGAGAGGAAACACGGTGATGTTTACAGGTAATTTAGGACCTTCACCAGGAAACATATAATGGCAAAAGTTATGAAAAAATATAAGAAGGATATTAATATTTTGATAGACAAACAAGTTTTGAAACATAAAAACTTTTTTTAAAAAGGAAAAAGTATCTACTCTCATTAGAAGATAAACATGTGCATCATCAAAATATTACCAAATATTTCTGAAGTACAGAGTTGGGAATGGAAGAAACATCAAGAAATATTCAAAAAAATGATCTTCCTTAGAAAGAAATTCCTCAACCACATCAATAATCCTGAAAGTTGTATGCAAGAGGTGAATTTCACTTTACCTGTGAAGCCCCTCAAGTCCTCAGCCTTACTCCACCATGTAACAGCCCTTTTCCTACATTACCTGTAAAGCACATTTTTGTTTTCCCTTCTAGAGTGAGGGAAATTGCATGAAAAACATTAATACTTTGGGACAGATTCTGTTCCAGGCAGCACAGCTGAGCTCAACCCCACTACTTGTGTGTAGAAATTCGTTAACTAATCAACTTGGATATAGGAAATTTGAACTGAAATTCTCGTGCAAAGCTGCACTGGTGGGGCTGAGAAAAGCTGTGGCTGAAATGTTGTCACTGACAGCAGACAACTAAACTCAGATTTTTGCTGAAGTAAGTTGCACAGTTTGAGTACGGACAACACATTTTTGGAATTCAAAGTACATTATAATTACATATTTTTAAATTAAATGTTCACATCTCACAAAATGACTGTACACCTTTAAGCTGCTGTTATATGAACTCAACAATACATATCAACTTTCTTTTCGTGCTTATTAAGCTGATTATATTCATTTATATGGATATTTTTCATAAATCAGGTGTAAGTAGAGATGACTCTGTCACCACCTAAGGCTGAGCTGCCCCTCCAGCTGATGCTGAGGTTTGGTGGCAGCAGGAGCAGGAGTGACACCGTGCTCTCACAGCCAGCCCAGAGCCAGAGCTGCAGCTCACACCCTGCACCCCCCAGCACTGCAAAAACCCCAACACCTTCCCTGTCGCTGCCCTTTCAAGAAAAACTTGGATCTGTGAATAATTTCTCTCCCAATAATGGTATCGAGCCACTTATCTCGGTCACACACAACACTTCTTCAAACTTGGAATTTATGAATACACGAAAAAAGCAGGGTACAATCCAGTACTGAGCTCTTTCACAGACAGGAGAGATGATGAGTGCCATGGAGATGAACAAAACATGAACAGGAAAACAGAAAAAGTAAAAAAGATAAAGATATATTTGAAATTCCCAGCCCACTTCGTTCCTAATTGTTGCACCTCTCATGGAAATGTGCTCATTCAGTATCAAGGTACTTTATCTAAATCACCACAGTTTGGCTTCTGTCTTTTCTGTAAATGTAACAAGGCTTACAGGGTTTAAATTAGCTCCAAATCCACTTTGGCCATTAAATATTATCATTTTATTAAACTACACCACCTTGTGCTGTATGACTGAGTATGTTCTAGGAGAACAACCCCTGGCTGTATTAGTTTATTCTCTCAAGCTTTCCAATCTTTTCTGATGTCACCCTCAAGAACTCAAGGGCCATTTCTCCACACAGCCATTGGCCACTGAGGAATATCAGCACCACTGGAAACAGCTGGAATCAAAGTGGGAGTTAATATTTGTAGGAGCTTGTGCTTGATTTAGATGGATACGTTTGCTCTGGGAGCTCTTGCACAGGGGGTCCCTTGCACTGTTAACAGAACTGAGGTCTCACTGGGAGTGTGTGAAGGGACCTGGGATTTAGGAGATGGAAAACATTCCATCTCAGCATATGTCTGTCTTCAAGCACACTCTTGCTTTCAAAAATAGATCTGGCATTTGAATTATCAAAGCTCTCATGGTTTTGCATCTAATTAAGAATAGCATTTTCTTCCATCAAATTTCCAGGCAAACGGATGGAAAATGGGATCTTATCTTCCTGTCAATATTTTATTTATGTAGTTACATGCAGATTCTTTTTAAATCAATGACAGCACCAACGAGCAATAAGACTGGATTTCAGGAATACAGACAGAGAGATGAGCTAGATTTGACTAAAAGCCTGAATTAAATAATGATCCACTTCGCTATTTCTGATAGAATCTAAAGGTCACATCATCCAATATCGGGATAATTTTTCCTAGGGCAGGTAAGTGAAACAGTAAAATGCTTTTTATGGTTACAAATTAGAAGATAATTTGAATTTTTGAACCTTTAAGAGTGGATAAACTGGCACAACAGGATGATTGACAAGAAGTGTTTGTTTAAAATAGAGAACAGAACAGAAGAACATTTTCATAGTGACTCAGAGTCTATAAATCAATGAGTTCTATTTATAATCAATACCATACATTACAAAAAAGAAGAGCTAGAATCCTTGTAACCAAATATACTAATCCTTAACAAGAATGGAAAATATTGACAAAGAAATTAAAAGTCTTGAAAGCACTGAGTTTTCCTGTTGGAGTTTAGCTATTTGTATACACAACTTTGTATTCTGCATTTTACATTCTACATTATTCTACATTTTTCCTCTCTCTTTTCAACAACTGATGAAGTCAGAAAATATTCCAAATTGCTGAGATAATGCTTACTACAAAGATTTTAAAAGCATCTATTATAAAACTGAGATGGGTTTCTTTTTGCCTCTATTTCATCCTTTTTGTACAGAGCTATTATTATTACACCACCAAAAATTATTTGCGTTTTCCTAGAAAAGATATGTGGACTGAAGCTGGTGGTGAGGTGACCAAAGTTTTATGATGCTTTTGACATTAAAATGACGAAATACGCAGGAGGTGACAAAAAAAGGAAGAAGAGATCCTTGATAGGGACTTGGGAAAGGCTGTTCTGTATCTGAGGTTCACTTGAAGAACTTCCCTTTCCCTTTCCCCTTCCCCAGGGACTGCAGCCCATTTTTACTGCAACGAGAGAAAGCTTTCAAGGCAAAATATGAATGCCTCAGTTAGGGCCAAATGTCCCAGCTGGATTTCTTTGAGAGATAAATGTCATTTAGGAGCTCTGGAAGGGAATTCCAGGACTCTTTTCCTTGCCCTTGGCTTCAGATCTCTCTCAATCCCTGTGTGGGCAGCCTTGGAGCAGTGCTCCAGCACTGTGGCTGCTCCTGGTTTCCTCTGCTACCCTGGGAAAATGGGCACAAAACCTGGGAAAGGCTCCAAGAGTGACAGGACAAAACATTTTAGGGAGCAAAACATTTTGTCTCGCAGCAAAATCTCCATCCTGGCAGGGCCAAGGGCCACTAAAGGTTTCCCTCCAGGACAAAACCACCCCAAAAGGAAAAGGATGCTCCCAAGGCAGCCAGAGACACACAGAACACCAAGTGAATGTTCTTTCATTCCTCATTCACTTGTGAGCTCCTCATCCAAATAATTTTTGCTGAAAGAACCTAAAAGTGAAAGAGCAGCAGCCCTGAAAACCCCACGGGTGAACAGGAATGGGCAAAGCAGAGCTCCTTTACCTTGTACCTCAGAAATAGAAAGGAGCATCCAAAATAAGGGATACAAAGAAAAAAGTAGTGGAATTATTATGGTTTTTCCTTGACATTTATGACTAGACTTTATTTCTAAACATTCTGAAGGAGTCTGTTAAAACTCCATTCATAATTCAGTTGGCAAAAATTCACATTTCTGATGAAAGCAACAGTAAATTGGGGCTGCAGAAAGTATAATTTAATTTAGCCATGACAAGTAGAAAAGTGGTCTATGTGCTAAATAGCAGAGTAGTTTTGATTGTCCAACAAATGGCTCACTGAAAAAGGCAGTAAATGATAAAATTAAGTCTTGGTAGACTGAATTAATTCACATCCTTTTCCTTTCCTAAATACCTACAGACAACATTATTTTCCTTCTCTAAAAGGAAAGAACTGAAAGAGAGAAAATAGTGCACAGAACAGCTCTTGACAGGTTATTTTTTTTCAGGATAAATTCTCCTTCAGAAATTTTACTGTTCAGACACTAACCTGAAGAAATGCCAGAAGAAGAAAAAAATCTTTGGCAGCACAGTCCATAATTACATAAGTACACTTACAGAGTTTTGTGAGTCTTACTTTTCTAAGTTCCCTTTTACACGAGGCACATGATGTACACTGAAATCCATCCAGGCAATACAGGAATCTTTGTCAAAACCATCTTGCACCTTTTCATTTTAAAAGGGTTGGAGACAGAGAGCAGATTTTTACAATGAGATATGAAACACTGTAGGTCTAAGAGTCCTTAGAAGTAAATGACAGCAGCATTGTAAAAACAAACAAACAAACAAACAAACAAAAACAAACAAACAAAAAACCAAACAAAAAAAGAGATAATATTCCTATTTGAACAAGCTCTTCATGATGGAGACACCTTTGGAATTGCCCTCTGGTGTCATTCCATAGGTGGGTAAAACCTATTAAAAGGAATTCAGCAACTTTTTTTTTCCAAGAGGAAATATCTCTTTCCATGATACTCTCATATAAAATTTTTACAATTTCATAGCAATAGAATAAACTGGAAGGCAGCTTTTGCTCTCAAATGCTGTTTATCTGTTACGGAGCTGAGTTCAACTGAACTGAAAATTCAAAATTAACCTCGAGGTTGATTTTACAAATATCCTATGTAACATAAATACCTTTACAATCTTCACACATTCTAGATAATCTATCTCATAGCTACCCCAAGCTAGACAGAGGAATCAGGTGAAGTTTTACTAAATATATTTCTATGTGTACTAATGTGTCTGTAAATTTATGCAAGGGAAAATCAGTGTTTTGTGTTTTCCAATTACCAAAAGCAAGAAATGTGTCCATGTATCAATTACACCTGTTCTTACAGCTGAACAATTCTGATTCCAATGAAATTAAGTGAATGGTAGATCAGAGTTTTTCCTCTGAGATATTTAAAACTGGCTTTTGTAATAAAGCTCATCTTGCTGCAATAGCAGTTAACGTAATTTCTTCAGTAGAACTGGATGGTGCCCAACAGTCACAGCACTGTATGACATCGCAGCCATTCTAAAATAACAGATTAGTAGAGGAGAATTTTTAACCCCCCCTCAAAAAGTAGATACGTTTTAATAATGTCAATGGTTTTATATGAAGCCATTGAGTTTTGAAACCTGTACTTTAATTGCCTTTTCCCTCCCCGCTTCAAGTCTAAATATCACATACACAGGAGCATAAAGAGCTGCTGGATTTTTATGCCAGCTTGGGGGTACCTCTTTAGGCAAGCAGTAAAAGGCTAAATTACAGGGAATGGCTCTTTTCAATCACATGCAAATATTGAACAAAGAAAATTATTTTTAAGGATGGAGATCAGTCAGACATTCAATACTTTAAAAGACTCCATGAGACACTGCACAGCCAGAGCAGGCACAGACCTCCAGAGCAAATCCAATGTTTTGTGCCACATCCCAAGCTGGTGCTGGAACGTGCTCAGTTCCATGCATAGGGAGATGACTGGGATTGCCCATGTTTGTGATCAGACCATCCTCCCCTGCACTTCTCCCTTCTTCACCAGTTATGAGCTGTACTCACAAATGCAGGACTAATATTCCAAGCAAAGATTTGGATTCATGCTAACCCCCCTGTTAGGTTTCACTCCTTCTGCTGCATCTCATGTTTCAAATTCCTTTTGTAAAAAAAAATAACCCCCCCCCCCAAAAAAAAAAAACCAAACAAAAAGCCAACTACCCAAGATTACATTATTTAAAAGCATCACCTTAAAGCTGATGAGTTCTTTAGTTTAAAAGCCATTATTCGATTAATGACTGCTTTAAATGGGTGCTGCTCATCAGAAGGTGCTTTTATTTACAGGTGGCAAGAACAGATGAGACAGACTGAAAGGGATGGAGTTTACTGTTGAACTTCCCAACTGAAATATTTAGGAATATTGACCCTTTCCCCTTCCACTGCTCCCTAAGGACACCCTGCATCTTCTACAAGCAAATTTTAAGGTTACATCTTAAACTAATAATACAGGACACAAGAATATGAACTGAAGGTAGGAGAAATTATTACTTTAGAGACTGCTCAATCATTAGCAGGTAATTCTCTTGACAGAGGATAAGGAAATGTTTGTGTTTTCTCTTCAGAATGTGCTGATGAAACACCCACAGTCCTGGTTCGACTACAAACACACAAAACCACGTTAATCCTTTCTTGAAAAGATTCTCACTGTGAGAGTTTATGCAGAATTTGCATCTTGACTGTAATTAAGATGAGAAAAAAAAAGTGTCTTTAGAAAGGGCAAGATGACAAGACAGTCAAGAGGAAACGACAGCAGATGCTGGCATCTTTCACTTTGATTCGTATTATTTCTGTTCAAAGACAGCACCTTCACAGCCACGGTGGCAAAATGCAGGTAAAAACTGTACATCAACTTAACTATGGTCAAACACCTCAATAAATCACCCTCAGGAGATTAAGAAATAAATATTTATGCCATTAACCTCCTTCCCCAGTAGACTCAGTTTTAAATATTATTATCTGTGTTGACTTCATCTTGAAGTTTACTTTTCTTTTGATAAATTAATCTTGAATTAATTATTTGTTTTCACTGCTGTCTTACCAAACTTTTGGAATAACTTTAAACATGAATATGCATGTGTGTTATTTGTCTACATCAAATGGTTTAACATGCTTTCATCAGAAATTCGTGCAAGTTTTCCAAGGTTCTTTTGTCAGAATGGTAACACTTAAGCAGCAAACAGTAACTTTTTTGCAGCAAGCTCTTAACAAAGTTAATGTCTTTAGAGTAATGAAGTTTGGAGGTGGAAATATTGAATCCCTGAAGGTTTAAAATCGTGAAAGTGTTTTTCACAAGAATATTCCTCTTTTCTTCCTTGCAATTATTAGGGTTAAGTAAGTTAAAAAAACCACTCCGCTAAACTTTCTAGCCAGACATAAAACTCCTCTGCTTTCACATTCTGTTCCTATTTTACTATTATTTAAGTGTTTTTTTTTCTTCTATGGCCTGAAAGGGTAGGCTGGAATCACTTATGTTGCATCCAAATGTGCATTTAACACTGAATAAATTACTGTGTGGCCTATAAATCACTAATGTGATACAAACAGGGGAACTGACAGGTACAGTGTGGAAAGGAGTTCCTGATAAAACCAAAGCAGTTCAACTCAGCTGAGGGAGATAACTGAATAAATTCTGTATTTACATTACTAATTTACAGAAACTTGAATGTGTGACCCAAGTTAAGGTTCCAAAGCCCATGGGCAGAAGCAAAACTCTGCTGTGCTGGGATGTGGCTGTCACAAGGTTGGGACAAACCCAGTGCCTCTTTCCTCAGCCGTGTCTGGATGGGCAGGGGGAGTTTGCAGGGAACAAATAAAAGCTCTTTCCAAGACGTGACTCTTAACACAACTTTATTTGGAAATATGGTGGTTCTATTTTTCCCCTTTTCTTTGCCTTGAGCTCCCCTTTCTCTCGTGCTCATTATTAATTCATGCTGTGTAAAGCAAGGTGAGCTTCAGCTGATTTCATTGATCCAACCCATCCATGTTTTCATCCACTGATCCAACTTAACCCATCCTGTGGTAACTTTCCCACTACATCCTGGGAAAATTACTGAACCTCACACAAGCAATCCTAAGAATTATCCCAGTGGCAAAGAAGAATACTAATCCCCTTTTGGAAAAGGACTGATCAGACCTCGTGATTGCAGCCCCTAAAGGAAGTGATTTTCAATCACAGCAGACAGCTACCTGTGGTTTTGGATCTTAGATCAATTTTTTAAAAGAAATGGATCTTCTTCCCCCCCTCCAAAAAAGGCTGGAAATTTAATACGTTGACTTGACTTCTAGCTTAACTTCAACTAAATGGAAAAAAGAAAGACTCACACACAGAAACTGGCTGGCTCTTAATGGAAATTGCTAAACAGTTCCAAGCAGTAAAGATTATAAGAATGTTAACAGCTTCATAACACAAGCAGCAGTGGCAAAAATAACAGCCCAATACTTGAAAACAAGCACAATTTATGAATGTATTTCTGTGATCTGGCTGCCTCAATTGCAGGGAAGTGAGTTCTATGACCCAGCAAGTCCCATTGCACCCTCTGTCCTTTATTAACTTGTATTTATTTGGATATAGCCTTTTAAAGGAGCTGAGAATCAACAAACTGAAAGAGGAGTAGCCCAAAAGGCCCAAAGGAAGGTTAAAAAAAAGTAATGGAAATCCATGTAGTTTATGGGTGTCTAGGGAAATCACAGCTCTAGTTCTGTATGTTTAAAAATACAACTATTTTATTTTAAACAGCTTTTCTGCAACTCCAGACAGCTTCAGGTGGTGCAAAAAACCCTCACATTTTGCATTTCTCTGTGGTTACCTCAATTATGCCTCCTGATGCAATATGAATAGGATAATTATGTAAAATATGTTCAAAATGTAATTCTGAAGTCTTTAAGAAGTAGCTAACCTTTCCAGAGGAACTGGGAAATGAAGCCTGCCCTGGATCCTTCCTGAGATGGTTACAGATAAACCTAAAGCAGCACACGTGCAGCACATTGAGGTGCAGGCTGGTTTATGTGTTGGTGGAATCCACACCATGATGAGTTTAAGGTCTCCACAGAAATATCTGATGTGTTTCAGCCCAATCAGCTCCTCACACAGATGAGAAATGTCTAAAGGACTGTCCTGGGACAGTATTTTACAACAGAATCCCAGCACACAGCTTTATCTTCCCCTTTTACACAGCAGTGTGTTAAAGCTGTTGGAATTTTCATGGATATATTTTAGCAGTACCATTGCCATCCACCCTTGTTTGCCCTTAAACTGATTATTTGGTGAATTTACATTCAAAAATATGGAAACACACAGAGAACAGGCTCATCTATAGGAGAGATCAGGGATTGCCAACTGTACCCTCACTCAGCCACCACAGATTTGGCAGTGGGTGCTGAACACCAACCTGTGTTCACAGGAGTTGTGTAGGAATGAACCCAGATCCCTTTTCTGCCTCATTCTTGTCCAGTCAATATCATTTTATTCCACCTAAAAACTCTGTTACTGCTTGCACTGTCTCATTCAGCTTTTATATCAAGAAATAATTTACCAGTGTAGAAGGTATGGGATGAATGTGAATGGATTATTGATAATTAAACCAGTTAAAAAAATAGAGCATCATTTTGAGCTTGAAAAGGTCCTCACAACCTCCAGCAAAATGAATCCCACCATTGCCTCAGATGCTCTGCAGTGCCCTGAGGTTTTCTGAGCAATAAACAGATCCAGGGCTGGGAGGAGCAATGGGATTAACAATGAATTTTAATGCAGTTGTCAGAATTGATTCTGAATAGATTTACTTACTATCAATTTATTTACCTTGGCATTAGAGAATTCCTCCTCTATGGTATTTTCATTGTGGTTTACTTCAAAAACTTGAAACCAGTATCAGGGAGCTCTCCTCCCACTAACAGTCAGCTTATTATTCCTGAGGTCTTTTTTTGCTCAATAAATCTTTTTTTGAATTAATGAAAAAAAAAAAAAGGTCTTTTTTAATTCACAGCAGATCTCAAATTGAAATTCCATAGCTGCAGAATATGCAAAGTCTCACAAGTCACAGAAAAGTGTGCTGATTACAACTGGAAAAGGGAAAAAATACCCTCAGCAGATAAAGCCTTTGAACTCCACCAGAGTTCTGCAGGAGTAACTCATATGCAGGAGATAAATTCACAATTTCACAATCATTCCCTCATTACCTGGTGTGATATAACACAATTCTGCACTCTTTTCATGGAGATGGGAATGGACAGACCTGGCCTGAAGGCCCCAGCATTTTATAATTCATCCACATTCAGGACACGTTTCCTTCACCCACTCCAAACTCCTAAAGCCATCAATACCTTTTGCAACGCCATGCTTTGATATATAAATGTATATAATTTGGGTTTTTTAGACAGCACACTGGAAAGCACCAGAGAGCAGCGTGCAGTGTTTGGTAAGCACAAGAAATGGAGAAACAGGAGTGAGGCTTTGACCAGCTGACAGCTAACACAGGCAAAGAGGTGGTGACAGCTCCAGCTGTTCATATCTTAAGTGCCACTTACTTCTTAAATGATTGCCAATTCATAATGAAAAAATGTGGAAGTGAAGTTTTTCTACAGCTACAGAATTAACTAAAATTCTGACTTTGGTATTTTACATTACTGGATTAATTCTAATGGAGAAAGTAAAGAATTAATTACATTGTTTCAGTTTGTGGTTAATGCTTTTATTTTTCCATTATAACTTTATTTTTCCTCCTCCTCTTAATTTTCATATCCTGTAGATTAAAAATTGAAGGCAGTGAATAACATAATAACTAAATAACTTTGTCTGTAGAAAGAAGTATTTTAAATGAAGACAAATAAAATCTCAATTTTAGAAGTTTCTTCAGTATGTGAGAAAAATTCTGCAGCCCTGGATTTTCAAGCTTCTCCCTTTGGGCTTTACAGCAGTGTCCATAAACCACCTCAAGTGCCTCCCTCCTCCACCTCATGCCAAGACACAGTGATTTCTCCTATACAAATATTTAATATGTTGAGATTGTTCTTCCAGAGAATGCTGTCTAAATCCTAAAGGCAGACAGAAGAGTTCACATGTACAAACTTCACAAATTAAGAACTTAACTAGTCTTGAATAACCCTGGTTTATACAAGCTTTGACTTTTAAATTACATTCTGAATCCCTCCCCAACTGATAAAAAACTTTGTCCTTCTAAATTGCCCATATTGTGCATTTTTCAGTGAACTCTACATGGATGACTCATATCAGGGAAGTGTTACCTTTTATTTCATATTCACTCCTAATTTTATGCTGAGGATCTGATGAGGTACAGATCTGTATTCTGAATTTCTACAATATGACCTTTCATGAATTTGATTTACTAAAGCCTCAGATGTGATAGTTCCCATTTGCACACTTTGTTTTATATGGATGACATTTTCCCTCAAACATTAACCTGCCATTTTATTGTCTCTCAATATGTTTCGTAGATGGAACAGTTTTGACTTGTCACAAAATCAAAATTGGCCCACAAAAATTAAGCTTTGATAAGGAAAATGAATTTTTTTTCTTCCTTTTGGTCATTGTGAGAGCAGAATTTTACATTACACCTTGTATATTTTATTTTTCACAGAACACATATATTGTTTTTGTCCTAGGCCATGCATTTTACCTAAAGTCTAAAGGGCCTTTCATGGGGTCCTGTGTGTGAACTGAAGCCATTAAGGTATTATTTATAAAAGTACAGCTAAAAAATGCCCTATGAAATTATTTTATGCTATTCCATTGACCAAAAACTATGAACCAATTACAAAATTGATCTCTCTGAAATCACTGAGATGATTTTCTTCTGTCTAATATGGTTATTGCCATATAGGTTCGATGTTTATCCACAAAGAATTAAGTACTAACTAAGACAAAACATAGGAAAATATTGCAGGGAGAGGGAATTGTTTCATATTCCTTCTTATGAATTTCTCATTTCCAGCCTTTTTCTTCTATTCATGCAGCTAAGATAGGTGCAAATCTCTTTTTCAGTATTTGATTCCTTCAGTGAATCAGGAATATCTGCTGAGGACTGAGCTGCTTCATTATTCCACAAAATGTAGACATAAATATGTATTTCTTTTCCTCCAAAAATGAAACTAACCAAAGTGTGATTAAAACACGTTATTAGCACTTATTAGGAAACAGAAGTTCTGTTTTTTGTTTAATAATCATCTTTCTTAAAAGAAGGATGCACAATGTCACAAAGGCGTGCAAGAGCGACTTAAAATTCATGAGAGAATGCCTTTCTCAGTATAATTAAAATATTTTTGTAAAATACAGTGTGAATTTTTAATAAGCTATTGTTA
This sequence comes from Chaetops frenatus, assembly GCA_013400775.1. NCBI lineage: Eukaryota > Metazoa > Chordata > Aves > Passeriformes > Picathartidae > Chaetops > Chaetops frenatus. Next base: position 795,227 of record VZTR01031395.1, read on the forward strand.
GTGCACTACCAACCTTGAAAATTAAATACTGTGCATTTTAAGACATTTTGACATCTCTGCTGTGAAAACCAGTACAGAACATGCACTCCTCTGCACACTAAGTACTGAACTGAAAGACTCCCTGCAGTTCAGAATTCCTTCTCTTAACTCATTTGTCAAACTTTTATAAAAGATATCATGAAAAGCCCAGAGCAAGCAAGTCCCAAACTATGGCTTAACCATATCACATATTATTGGAGATCATGGTAAATAGTGATGATTACTAGACTATTCTTCTATTAGTGTTACAGAGAAAGCAACAGATTAATAAGAAATACTATCCTTGTAATAACAGAAAATTAATTCCTTAAAAAGTAGGAAAAACATATATA
>VZTR01031395.1:795759-819808 GCA_013400775.1 Chaetops frenatus
AGGTGTCCCTGCTCATGGCAGGAGGTGGGACTGGATGGGTTACAAGGTCTTTTCCTACCCAACCTGTTATTTTCTATATAGATAATCTGGATCCTCCAATTCAGCCCTTATTTTCCATGAAAACAATGAGGTATCAGTAAAAAAAGTAGTTTTAAAGCCCTCCTCAAATATTCTCAGATTACATCTCTGGAGAGGTGGGAGATAACCCAATTCCATTTGGAGGCAGGGGAAGGGATCTTCCCCAGGACATTCTGGTCTCAGATTCCTGTCCTGCCCACACGAACTGCAAATTGTCCTGAGTCTTTCCTTGTTGGTATTTTTTTGTTTGTATGGTTGATATTTTTTAGCTTTTTTTGGGGTTTTTTTTGGGTTTTTTTTTTTTTGTTCCTGAAGGGAAGGGAGTTGGGTTTGTTTCTTTGTTTTCCTCAGAGGGTTTTTCATTTTTTGTTTTTGTTTTGTTTGTTTTATAGAACCATGTTCCTGACAAAGACAGATCTGTTTCAAAACAAAAAGTTGTAACATCACCCAGGAAAGGTCCAGGCTGGGCTGAGCTGCACTGAATGATTTACAGCATTTCATCCAGCTAATAAACCTTCCTGGGAGCAGCAAACTGCACCAGGAAATACCCAACTAACATCAACCCTGGGGCAGCTTGTACCCTTCTCACCTGGAAGTGAGTGTGGGCTGGGACAGGCCAGCTCAGAGTGATCCCTTCCAGACACTGTCCTGCCCCAATGCCTTAGGATTTTAGCTTTTATATTTTCCATGTATTTGTAATCCTGCAGTTCTTTAGTGTAGAGCTCTAAACTCCATACACAGGGTCAGCTGCTGCTCTCCCATTTTGGTCAAACACAACAATTCCTCTCCAGACCTGGCAATCAAGGACACCTCACTGTCTCAGGCCCTGAGAAATGTAAACAGAAATGAGCTAGGGGAAGAGAACTTGGAGTAAATTACTTCATTACCTGAATCTGTAATTAGAAGATTAACCCCCAATATGCAAATGGACAAGACATAAATATATAAAAGCTGTGACCCAGTGTCCATTTCAGGTGTAGCCCCTGGGGGGCTTCATCTACCCGAAATGTACCTTTTAATAAATAAAACCACTTTTTATTCCCTTAATTCTTTCTGGCCTCTGTTTTTAGGTAGCCCCAAAAGGCCTCACGCCCCAGGATTCAGCTCCTGCACCCAGGGCAGGAACCTCTCCCAGCAGAGCATCCACTCGAGCTCCCCACCCTGCAGCTGACACAAATCCCTCTTGTCAGCAGCAACCTCTGCAAACCCCTCCTTTCATGTCTCAGGGAATAGAAAAGACACAGGGGACTGTGAGGAGAAATCTCTGCCATCAGGGCTCTTTCCAAAGCAGGAAGTGTTTGATTTTCCCCATTTGCCTCTTTGCTTTTTGCACCGGTGCCTCTGACGGGGTGACCACTTGCTGCAGGCACACTGCTGTTTTGTGGGCCTGCTTTATTTCCCAGATGGCAGAGTATTGTTCATGTAGCCTTGCAAAATTACAGCAGACATTCCTTTACTTCCCCCCAAAGCTCCAGAAGTGGGCTGGTAAAAAACAGAGCTCAGGTTTTTTCTCAGGATGGATTTTCACCACTTGAGCTGCTCATTCCTCACACGCCTCATCCGTGAGCCCTTCCCTGTGACTGCCCCAGTCCCTCAGCCTTCCCCACCCCAAAACCTCTGGTGCCCTTTGTCATCATGGAACAATTTCAGCCTGTCCACCAGTGTCCAGTGTTGAAAACCAAGAGAAAAAGTTCCACTTGTCCAAAAGGTTCTTCAGGTAATCTAAAGACATGGGGAAAATTTCACATTCCACAGGGGGAACCGGAGGGCTGCCAGAACTGCTCCATCAGCAACACCAATTTCCCTACAATAGCTGAGACAGCTGAATTAGGGGAATTATCTTTATTCAAAGACCATTCTAGCAGCTAACACAGTGATTAAAGCACTGCTTGCTCATTTATTATTTCTGTATTCTCATTTCTTTTTACTGAAATCCTAAAATAAAATTACTGCCCAAAGTATAGCTGGTTTATTTCTCATAATAATCTAGATAGATTTTTACCACCATAATATTTAAACATTTTATTTCCTACAGCATTAAACACAGTTTACAGTTAGCTGCAATAGAATGCCTGGTATCAAGAGTGTTGGGCATTTATCTGAAACAAAAGAGCATTTTTGTATAATTACATATTTTATATTTGTCCTACCCTTCATTCTAATTCAGCTATATATGTAAGAAATACAATAATAACCAAAAGGATATAATTCTAGTCTATCAAACTTTATCCATTTAAATCTAGAATTCAATAAAAATATAATGATGCTGATCTACTTCCACAGAAACTTGGATTTAGAGTACAGCAGTTCATTAAACCTCCCCTGGAGAAGTTCATATCATCCAATTGAGTAATTTGGATTTTCTGCAGTCTGCCAAAGTGACACAGGAACTTTGCAGTGGCTTAAAGTGTGGTTCTGCCAAAGATGAATGCACAAAAACACACATTTACGACTTAAACTGCAATATGCAGAGACTTTTATTGAGGTAAAAGGGCCTAAAACTCTAAAATTAACTGAGATTGAGGAAGATTCTGCTTCTGACTTGGCTAATCTGGAGCTGCATTCTCCAGGATTACGTTTTGCATCAACAAAATATGTTGCACATGTACCACGTACAACAGGTACAAAGAGAATGAGATTTATGGTTGTTAATTCTAAACCCAAAATCCAGTGGTTTATTCTCAAAATCTATTTCCAATTCTGGGCGTGGAGGCTGCTTGGTTTGCAAGAACAGAGGTTTAAGTTTTGTTGAAGGACTCCCCACTGGTTGGGGTTGGAAGGACCTTAAGGCTCATCCAGCTCCAGGTCCTGCCATGGACAGGGACACCTTCCACTGTCCCAGGTTCCCCAAATCCCCATCCAACCTGACTCTGTGTGCTCTGAAATCCCTTCTAGAAGAGCCAGAATTCCTTCAAAGAAATTAAATAGCAGTGTCCTTTTGCATTAAAAAAGAATTTTCAGCGTTTTTATTAAGAACCTCCTAAGGAATTATTATACATTATAAATGTCTAAGTGTCCAGAGGACACCATCACCTGGATTTAATAAGCTTTTCTATCCTCTGTTATTAAGTTTTTTTCCTAATGGACTATGAATTGTTTGATGAAGATATTATTACCTTCACAATGAAACATGGAAGGTTGACATTTAAACATAATAATTTACAATGGATTATTTAAATTTTTTTCTGAAGTTTATATAATTATAAGGGTAATAATAATTGGGGAGTTTAGCCCATATTTTATTAAAATCAATGGTAAACTGATTTAGCTCCTTGGAAAAGGTTAGGCTGCTAGAAAAGAAAAATATATTTTTGTCTTAATCATAACTGCTTAGAAATATGAACAAAATTTCTCTTCACAGACTCTTATAGAACATTGTAAAAGGCATTCAAGAGCCAGGCTGTTACTTTCCCTTCAATGAGATTGGGAGGGCAGGTTTATTATCAAGTTTTTTATACCAAAGTATAATCAGATTTATCTCAGGGATCAAAGATATTTTTCTATGTTTAGCTGAAGTATTATCCATCTGTCAGGCATGTTCCTCAAGTTTTTGGCATTCTACTGATAGATATGAGCAACCCATTTTCCATTTCTGCAATCCCCTGTTAATGGAACAAAAACCCATCTATTTTAAATACTTTGTTTAGTTTTAGCAGTTCTTATCTCCTTAGGAAACTTTAAAACAAATTATAACTCTATAATAAAAATTGAAGAAACCCTAACAGATCTGTCATCACAAAAATACTAAATTAATTTTAAGATTATTTTACAAACACCAGAGGTGGATATTGTTCTTTAAATGACCTACTAAAGTTTGTAAAGCTAAATCATTTATAAACTAATACAGCTAAATTCAACTTATCTTCATCTTTGAAGTTTGTCTCTTTTATTCAAGATCTGAAGGAAGACTTCACCTGAAAGCTTCTTGTACTTTTTGACTGAAAGCCTTTGTTCTCCTTTCCAAATACAATTGTTTATGAGGAAAGATTTCCTAAAGAAAATCAAGAGTACCCTCAATCTTATCTTGAAAGAGAAAGATTTTAGGCACTGAAAGATTTTGCTGTCACTGAAATAGTAACATGAAATTATAATTTCTGGGAATCACGGACACAGGACTGGCCTCGGTGTCACTCTGTCTGTGACAGGCAGGGATGGGCACTCAGGAGACAAAGAATAACAAATAACCATTTCTGACCCTTTTTCCTGCAGTGCACCGGGTTAAGTCCTGCACAACCTGGGGAATCTCTCAGCCTGGTGAGGAGTTTTTGGCTGCTCCTCCCTCAGAGCCCTCAAAGGAAATATCTCTGTGTGATGTGAAAGTGGAAGGCCCAGGCAGGCTGAGCTGTGCCCCTGCCCATCCCTTTCATTGCTCACTAATCACCTCTGTTGTTGGGAAAATACATCCACCAACACCTGATGTCTACATCCAAAAAGGAGACAGAGGAGTCCCTTTTACTTTATTCCAATAAAGGGAGAGGCCATGGGGCATTTCCCCTGGGATCTCTCAGATTTTTGGAGGATTCAGCCTCCTTTTTTATCCCAATTTCCCAGCCTCATATCCCTCTCTCTTTCCCTATGGGCTGAGGTATTTGAGAGGCTCAGACTTCCCAGAACGCCTGATACCCAACATTCCCTTCTCATGTATAAATAACCCCTCCCCTTTCATTTTTCTTCTTTTAATTCCTGGAATTCATGGTTCTTCCCATTGTTTCTTTCACCTCTCAGTACAATCTCATTTGTCGGTAGACTTACAGTTCATTTGTGAAGACAAATCCCTTTCGTGCCATTCGTGGAATTCTTCACAATGTTTCTTTTATCTCTCAGTGCTAGTCCTCTCTACCAGCAGGCCACAGTTTGTTTGTAAAGACAAGTCCCTCATTCCTTTCACTCTGAAAGGCTCCCCCAGCTCTGGGGCCCCAGGAGTGAGTCCTGGTCTGAACGTGCAATAATTACAGAGAGCAGCTCTGTGCTTCCAACAGGTGCTTTAAGAATTCCTACTGATCCACTCCCCTTCTCTGTAAATTTTTTTTTGCCTTAAAACCTACACTTTGCCAGAAAAATCTGAAACCTTTCAAATACTCATTCCCTGACTCTCTTGCTGAGACCTTTCCATATTGATGCTGTGAGTGCTCACAGTCCACTTTAAGGTGAGACAGAATATGTAACATAAGGCACCACTGAAGGTGATTTAACCTGACAAAATTTATTTTCAGAGGAAGCAGAAGCACCCACACGTCTAGAAAAGTAATACATGAGTTTTATGATTACAGGCACACAGACTCACCCACCTCACCCTTAATTTGCAGGAAAAGCTACTGCCCAACTCAGAATTCCATCTTCAGCAAGAGAATGCCCACAATGATTCAAAGGGCGATCTCTAGAACTGAACCCGTGAGGGGAAACAATCTGGAATTCTGTGCAATCCGTGTTCATAAACCAAAACCACGGGTACACTCCTACTGAACATGAACTCTTCATGGCACCTCCTCTACAGGAAAGGAAATAAACAAAGTCACCTCAAAGAGGTCTTGATCCCCCTGGTCTTATGTTTCATAGGTTGACTGGTGCTGCTCAGCAGATGTGTCCTGTAAGACCTGCTGTCTCTATAAAATCTGTATAATCCTTTCCAGGCTGAATTGCCCCTGGCAAAAAAGTGCTGGAAAATGACCTCAAGCAACTGTGCCACTGGGATCTGTCATCATTTGACTACAACCTAATAAAATTCCAGTCTAAGGCAAATTTTCATTAATTTTATAGCTCCTGGAAGACTAATATAATATATATAACTTTTAAGTTTATACCTATGCTTGCTGAGCTAAATCTTTAATTGTAGCCCAAATCAGCCAAGCACTTAAACAGATGCTTTATTTTTGGACACTTCATTCTACTGACTTTGATGGGTCTGTGTGAGTGCTTAACATTGGGTGTCTGCTCCAGTGTTGAGCAGGATTTGCATGGACAGCACTGAGTGATTTGAAAATTCATCCTTTCCTATGGGTGCATTATTTTTTTTGTTTGATGGGTGTTTTTTGTTAATAAGAGAAATAAAACAAAGCAAAAATATCATAACAGTAAGACCAAACTAAAAATGATATCAGATTTCTTAGATTTCAAAAATTATAATTGATATTGTGAAGCACCTCTTACTTTCTCCCAACACTTTGCAGTGGATGCAACCTAGACCTCTGCTTTTGTAATCAGCTTTTAATTAAGCCAATGAGTTTTTCACAATACCCTCATGCCTGTAATAATTGTTATTATTCTATTACCTTCTTTGTTAAACACATTTGTAGTTTTAAATGACAGGAAGTCAAGCTAGCAATTTGTAAAGATGTGTGAATAAGGAAATTGCTCTATTCATAGGCTCCTAATGAACAGAGAGATAACATAATAATGCTTTGTGTTCTCTCACCCTCCAAGCAGAGGAAGGGAAGGCAAAGGAGGTGGCCTGGATAATTTCCTGCAACCCTCCCTTTGTCCTTAAGCCTTTTTTCCAGTATTTATTGAGGAATGTAAAGCAAGACAGATCAGCCAAGCCGAGCTTGCAGCTTGCTGCTTCCAACAAGGAGAAACTCATTCATCAGAACAAACTGCTGGGAAAAAAAAGCCAAAAACCAACTGCACCCATCCCCGTGCTCGTTCTGTGCCACATCACAGCTCTGCTGCTGAAACATCAGCAAACTTGAGTTGTTCCAGCCTTAAATCACACTTGGTGCCAATCACCAATGCAAACAAAAGATATTTAAGGCACTTTGCTGCTCAAGAAGCTCGGGGTCAGGTTCAACAGTGGGGAATCAAAGGGCTCAGGTGAGACTCTGCTTTGGTTTTGGGGACTTCACAGGCCCCAGTCAGAGCACAGGAGGGGGAGAAGGGGCAGCCTCAGTGATGTTGTCCCTGTCCCTGGCCAGGTTTCAGAACAAGTCACACTCCCAAACCCACAGAAGGTTCAGCTGCTGCCCTGCCCTTGGATCCCCTCTCCCCACAAATGACTTCAATCTGCACTTTCTACCTTATTTTGGACAGATCCCTGGAGCACAACTAAACAGATATATTTCAAGAAGGGGGGAAATAATATTTTAACAGACAGTTTGTCAAGCAAATTATACTTGGTTATTTAAGGAGATTTTATAACTGCACATTGCTATTCAATCCAGTTCCTTGATGATTTCCTCATTGTTTATAGGCAACCCAAAGTGTTCAAACATTGCCACTAATTATGTAAGAAATTCTCAACAGCAGAGACAGGAATTCATGCCAATTTGCTCACTTAAAGTGCTGTTCACATTCCAAGTTCTGTCAAAATTTCTATTTGAACCTGAAGAAATTTTCAAGGATAATTCTATATTAAATAGATAAGATTAAAATTCAAGACATAAATGAAGCAGAACAGAGTAACACATCAGGAGTGAGACTCCTGCCTGCCCTTTCTGCACCCACATCTGGAACTGAATCTGTCCCAGATTTCTAATTTGGGGTTGGAAATTTGGCTCTGCATTCATTAAGATCTTCTTATGCCCAGCATAGCTTCTCTTGCTGACATTTCATAGTGCCTGACTTTCAGAATTTTCAAGTATCTTTAATTACCATTCAAAATGAAAGTTTGTGTTTTATATTTGGAGTTATGCTGTAATTATGTGTTTTCTGAGAACTTCATTACAGTGGATTAAACACTAAAATGAAATTATTGCTTCCCAGTTTTATGGAATCAAAAATTCTGGCAAAAGGGTAACAACTGAACTTCTTGGCAGTTTTATGGGCTGAGGAAGGTGGCAGAAATTTTCTATATCATCACAAATTTTGGATTTCTTTTCTTTATATTCTTTGCATTTATAATGCAAATATTTATGATGTTATTCCAGTGAATTGACTCATCAGGAGCTGTGATGTTTGTAGCTCTTCTGGAGCTCACCAGGAGTGCAGGAGCAGGGGATTAAACCTGCTCAGGGTTTTCACCAACAGACAGGAGGAACCAGCACCCTTGGGGCAGCCTGGAAAGTTCAGTGTCCCTGGGACTCATGAGGTATGAAATGATGTATTCTACATAACACAGGCTTAAAATTAAGATTAAATCACCAGTCAATTGCCCGAGTATCCTAATGAAAGGAAAATCCACATATTTTCTGTGCTCTCAGATGATCATTTCCACATACATCGTTCTCTGTTCTACAGTAATAAGTTCAAGGAACTGATATTGGGATAGACAACACTCTACATTTACTTAGAATAAAATAAACAGTCTTTTCTTATTTGCGAATACTTTATCTTAATTTTTACCCATGTGAGCAATTTTTCAGCTTTGCACTGTAATTATACAGTGATGCATTTGACCTTAGCAACAATAACAAAGAACAGCAATGAAAAATACACAATATTTGATAAAGCCCCAGGGATATTAAGCCTCAATATGGTTATTAGAACTGCTGTCTTTTCATTAATCAGAAATATCAGCCTTTTTTTTTTACCAGTGTATCAGGGGGTGCACATTCTCTGCAGATCATCAGCACAGCTTTTCCCTCTATGTTTTCTGGGGTGGTGTCCTGAGTGTTTGAAATGTGAAGAAGCCACAGGCACAAACTGCACTGGAATATTTTCTTCACTTCCCTTGGAGGCCTTGGGAAAGACAAGCCCATCCCAGCAGACACTCAGTAACAGAATCATCATTCACAAATACTGGTGATTTCTTTTGCTTTAACGTTTCATCCCTGAACTCAATTCCAGAACCCAAAAAGCCAGCACAGTGAGCCTCACTGACAGGTAAAGAGCTGGTTGAGATGGATCTTTCCATCAGTCCTGAAGCCAGAACCATGTCCCATTTCTAAGGGTGAATATAAGATGGTGCAGAATTACACCCTGAATTTCTAGCACATTAATCTCAAATTACTTTGGATTTATCCATCGTTTTAAAGCCTAAGCGGGCATTAGGCAATAGCTAGGGGAGGAGTGTTATTAACTGCTGCCCACCCAGCAGGGACAATCCTGGGCATCCCTGGCTGCCACCTGAGAAGGGAAGGGCTCAGCTGAGAGCTCAGGGAGTTCTGACTCTCTTGGCCATGAGAAAAGTAAAACCTTTCCTGCCCGCCTGAGGTGCCTCTGCAGACACCAAAAACTGAGAGTTTTTTCCTCTTTGTCATAACTGCTTCTTGGTAAAAGAAATGAAAATATTTACATCACATGAAGACAGAATCCTTTTTGATAACTGATCTGAGTACAGGATAAACACCAGGGCTGAAAAGAGTTGACAGAAATCTTGCTTTGAGTGAAATGTGGTTGCCTGCTAATAGATAATCACAACTAACTCCTGCAGGAAATAAGTTCTGAGATTGTTGCCATTGTACACAGAGAACCAAAGTTAAATGTTCCTACTGAGTTTAGTGTTCTCTGTGCTCCCTTGCAGGGGAGCTGAGAATAGAATTCAAAGGGATTCAGAGCCAGCAGCAAGGTAAGAAGCACCTGCCTACTTATTATGTGTATGATGGAAGCTCTCTTACCTGCTCGGGACATAATTAAATCTCTGATCTCTGAGTCACCAATATAAATAACTTCCTATTGCTGAGTTCATTAGTGATCCACACTCAATCTGTGCTGCACCTCATTCCTCTGCTTCAGTTCAGTAATTTCCCACTGAGCAATTGTTGAGTACATAGCTAATCCTATAAGCAATCTGCTTGTTATTTCAGCTTTTCTATCAGGACATCTTTCAATTTTAACTTACAGCTCTACAAAAGCCAGGGTTATATTTCCATCCTAATAAACAAGGACTGTTCTATCAATCTCATTACATTTCTCTGTAGCAATTCACAATTCAAAATCATACTTAAATCCAGGTAAATTAATTGTAAATTGACCACTTATACCCCGTCTATTGGAATACCAAACACACCATCCAAAGGTCAGTCATTTTTAAGGTAACTGCTCATTAAATCAGCTATGGAAAGACAACACTTCAGGACTGAGCAAACGAGTTGTGAAGCGTTTTCATTCTTTTCCAATCGAATTTCATTGTTATGAGCTCTTGTCCTTCCCCACTTCTCCCATACTTGTAACTCAGTGCTGGAAGCTTTGGCTGCCAAAACACTTCTGTTAATCTGAAAGGGGCAAGCTGATGTAAAATTGAGGGTGCATCAGCTTTTAAGTAGTGTTGAAGACTGTTGTGGATATCCCTAACTGCAGTCAGAGAAGCAGTGTTATCACAGGAAGAGGCACTGAAGGAAGTTTTTATAACTAAATTTCAATTCAGCCATAAATATTACATTTCCTATGGATTTCACCATGTTGATGAATCAACACCCTGAAAACACCATATGATAAATCTGTACAAATCAGCATCATCCTGAACCACAGGGTCATCTCCTTTCATGGCAATCACAACCACAACCTGATCCTTTAGGGGTTTCTCCCTACTACAGTGGATATTTTTCATGCCTGATGATTCCTTGCAGAAATGCCACAGAATTTGTAGAAAGCCTCTGTTTGGAGAAGCCACACTGACTGGATTGCTCAGCACAACCCTTCTGCTCAGGTCCTGCAGAAGAAAGGTTGTGTCAGGTTCAAAGAGGGATTTAAGCATTGTTTCATCATTTTCTGTGTGACTGTTTCCACTTTAGCTTGGTTAGATATGTAGTTAGGATGAAAATGTGGCTTGATAAAAAATAGCAAAAATGTAATAAAAGCAGATTCCCTGTCTCCTGGGAAAGCATTCTCATCTTTGCAATGTGAAGAGTCTCTGAGGGTAGGTAGTGAAAGAGTTTTTATTTTGAAATTTTTGTGAAAATGTTTTCTTCTTAAAAAAAGGTTTTTCTGATAATTGGAGTGCCTGAAAACTCACTTTCATGAAGCTCTCCATTTCCATGTCCACTACATCACAGTACACAGAAATCCTTATTAGAATGAAATCTGGATCTCTCAGCACTTGTGCAATTCAAATACCTACATATGCAATGCAGGGACAAAGTAAGAAATGAATTTATTTCATCACTTCCCTTGCCTTTATTTGCATGATTTTCCATGTCTGATCACAAGAGAGGAACTAAATGCACGAGCACATTTCCATTCAGGATCAACTCTGCTAAAGGGCAGTGTTAAGCCACAAATCCATTATTTCTCCTATGAAAATGAGAGCATCCTTCTCTTCCCTAGATGAAAAAATCCGAACCAGGATCCTTAGAGCTCACTGTGAATACCATGAATGCAAGCAGTGTCTGTACCCAGAGAAGCCATAACTTATGGCACAAATTTAGCAGCTCTTTGCAGATCTCTGCTGCTCCACAAGGGCCAAATTTGCCAAGAGACAAAACAGGCCCTGGGTAATAAAATCCTTACCTGGCAAACAGACAAGTGTGCTTCTACAGCTCAAAGGGCAGCTTTATCTTGTAACTCCCATATATCACATTTGGAAGAGAGAAGAGTGTTGAGAGGCAGGAATTTTGTTTTATTTAACCTAATTTTAATATATCAAATACCCGGGACACTTTCTAAAATATCCTATATGATTTTCTTCCCTGCATTGCCAGCATTAAATATACACTTCTTTGTGTGTACTTTCAAACTTCCTTTTTTTTCTTTTAAAGAACAACTACCATAGTGTCTGACAGAGAACAAAAATTGCTCAGAACCACTGCAGATGCTGTAGAGGAAAAACTGAGTTTAAAATCAGCAGAAGAGGGCAGCATCCTACCACGGTTTCAAGTCCAAAGGCTCAGCTTCCTGAAGTTGAGACACAACAGGCAACTTCTGTCGAATGCTAATTTTGCTCAAAGATGACCTACATCGGTTAAGAATTTCCCTGCCATTAACACACAATATATCACCTTTCTAGTTAAGCATTTCAAAACCCCAATAATCCTCTGTAAGCTAATTGCCAATAGCAGCTGAGAACATTTGCCACAGTAACTTCCCTTTGTGCACCCAAGCACAGCTCCCGTTTTACTCAGATGAAAATGAAATTTCTACATGGGAGGAGCAGCACCGATGCTCGAGCTCCAAAACAGAGGCAGAAGAAATCATCAGCTCTGAAAACTCCAGTTTTATCACGCAGCTCCCTCCAGTATTGAAACAATTGTTTCAAAGCATAAATGAAGAAGATGTTAAGACCAAAGTGACAATTTTAATATTGAAAGCTTTGTGGGCAGTGGAACTTTCACTGGAGAGCACCCTGGACCTGCTGTGACCTCCCTGTAGCAGCTTGCCATGGGCTCTCTTTGCAGATTCATATTTATGTTACTTTAAGGGAATTCCAATACTTTACTTATGTTGTTTGGAAGTTTTCTAAAATTTTCTCAGCCAAGCCACCCAGTGGGAATCACTTTTCTTCCTCCCAGAATTCATCTTTAATGTACTTCTGCCTCTGATGAAATGATCAACAAGGACATAAATATTTCAGGTAGAATGACACCATTTGTTTGAAAAACAAATAAAATGAAATACCACTGGAACAAAACATAACATTTATAAAATGTAAATAATGTGAACTTTTATTTCCTTACACACACAAAAAAGGACTAAATTCTTCATGGAATAAACCTATCTAGTGTAGAATTTCCTTTTAGCATTTAAGGCATGCATTTATACCCACTAAGGGTTAATTGATTAATAACATCAAGAAGAAAAAATTTAAGAGTAAGGAAGATGAGACATCCTTTTCATTATTTTTTTTTGTGAGTTCTGAGTGATTCTTACTAGGAAACAACCATCAGATGCTTCAATTACAGTAAAATATGTTGTTAACAACTTTGTAAGTGGAAAACATTGATCTCTACAGAAAGGTGCTCTTGGGAGATATGAATTTATCTTAAAATTCCATACTTGAGATCAAGCAAGGTAGAAACAGGTGGTTTCCACAAGGAACTGCCTTATTATCTATTATTCATTTATTCTATGCCAAAATGCTTACAACTATCACTTGCCTAGTTTATGGTGTCCTTGAAGCCTAAATTTCTGCTAACAATACCATTTTCTCCTATTTCACTCAGGAAGAAAGATTTGTGCTGCTTTTTGTGTGTAGAACAGATGTACAGAGAACATGAGTGAGGTGCCAGACCTGTTCATCTGATGGCTGCACCTAAATATGCTCCAGAGATTTAAGGAACAACAAATACTCTGGGGTTGCTGTCAATATATTTTGAATGACAATTCAAGGTCAGGCTGGATGGAGCTCTGAGCAACCTCTTCTATTTTTTGGGGTTTTTTTTCCCTGTGTTTTTTTTTTTAAATTTATTTTATACTTTACTTTAGTTCCAAGTTGATTGCATAATGTTCAATCATTTGTCACAGCTTAATGACTGCACTTCTAGCAGGGGCACTTTGGTTTTTCATACCCCTCTTGCCAGAGGCAGCATGTGTATTTTCCCCTCTACGTTGCATTTATTTATTTTGTGTCTGGTGTGCCTGGTAGCTTTTTATGGGTAGAATTTGAAAAACAAGTAAAGCAGGGACTGGCTTAATTAAAAATCAAGGCAAGAAAACAGTATCTTAAGATGATTATAAATTCCAGCAGGTTTATAAATTATGATACAAGTGGTAATTGCATGTGCTCTGAGGTCTTGGCTGGAGTTCCAAGTCTATTGAACACGGCCCTCTGGCTCTACAATGAAGTCAGAGGCACAGTCACCCCAGGGAAGGCTAAAAGCACATTATTTACATGCTCAGTTTGGGCTTTTTTCATTAAATCATTGCTTAGTCCAAAGAATGGGATACTTCTGGAACACAAGAATCATCACAGAACCCAAATTAACAGATTTAAACCATCTATATTGCCTCGTTCCACCATTCAAAGGGCACCTCAAAAAGAAGAGACTAAGAAAATAAAGCAAGGTAGAAAAGCAGTCAAACATTCAATTAAAGTACATCTCACATAGAAAGTTCTCCTGACCATAAATGCTGTTCTAATTTCCTGTTTATAAAGCCACGGTATTCAGCAGGGAATCTTCCCATTTTCAAGAACTTTGCCCAAACAACACAAAAATGTCAAATTTTCTTTGCAGAATAAGGCAAGAACTTCATCATCAGAGTCTGCACCACCTTTGTCTGGATGAGTTTTATTTCAGGTAGGTTAACAAGGGACTCTGATACCAGTATGGCAAAAAAAAACCCCTTTTTTTTCCCACCCATTTTCCACGGCAGGAAATTGTAGTCAGATGGCTTTTTACTGTAGCATCAGTTTTAAATCTTTAATGAAATTACCCTTACAAACATCCTGTAAAGCTGTGAAATGTTATTCAATTCCATCGGAGTAACTGAGGTACTAAAACCTAAATGACTTCGAGAAAAAACTGGTGAAAAAAGGCTTAAGCTGAAATTTCTTAAGCCCTAGTCTAGTGGCTTAGTCCCCGTGCTTTCTCTGGGAAATGTGATTAAGTAAGAAAATCAATAAAGATTTAGGTTTGCCAGATAAAACACAAAAGCTTCAAAGTCCTCTGACAAGAATTCAGGGCGTGAGGCCAAGTTTTCTCTGACTTCTTGGAGTGGATCAGTTAATAGCATGAAAACAACATAATAAGGAGGAAATTAGCCATGTGCCTCAGGTGCAGCATGAGGGGTGTCCTCGAGGGCTTCACTTTTATTTTTGCCCCTGTAAAGTGAACATGAGGAATTCCTCAGCCCATTAACACGGCCGGTGAAAATCCCTTTATTCAGACTGGCTGCAGGTTCACCCTTATTCAGGCAGAGGTGATAAAGAACATTCAGCTTCAAATTCACTTCTCACTCTCCTGGAGACTGCCTCAACCTCTAATTATAAATTAGTGAGAAGAGAGACCAGCTTTAATACTAAAAATCTGAGTTCCCCACAAACCCCTGATTCATCCTCAGAGAATCACACAATGTTGATGAAATAGCAAGTGGAGTAAATGTACAGCTTTAGAAGTAATCACCTTTGCAAAATTAAGGCAATTTTCATTAAACTGTTTCTGTATATACCCATATTTTCAGTCTCTGACTATGAGAAGCAACTTGCATTTAAATTGGTTTAAAAAACTAAGGTCTTGAAAACTACACACGAATTCTTGTGTTTCAAATAAATATTTCATGTTGCTGCAAAATATTTTTTCTGGTCTGTGTTTCATTGTTAGTCTTCTTCAGCTTATCAAGCCCAAAAGATCAATTATCTGACTGGCTTTATACAAAAAGATCAAAGGAGATAACACACGTAGTTTGGGAAATCATCAGCAGCAGTCCTGATCAGCAGCTTCTGCCATGTTAGATAAGAAACAAGGTCACCAAACTTTCAGAACTGAGCTGAAAAAAAAAGATGTTTTCTCAGTAAGGGAAGATGCATCAGCCCTGCTGCTGTCTGCAGGGAAAGTAAAATATTTCTCCTCAATGACAGTGGAAGGAAATGAAGTCCAGCTAATTTAACTCTCCTCTTTTTCCATGCAAGCACCATAGATCAGGGGATTAGCTGTGTTGTTTCTGAGAAACTTTACAGACCCTTCACATTACTTGCTGCCTGTAATTCCTGAAAAAAAATCCTGTAACTAAACCCTATCACTGACAAATGTATTGTTCTTTCTATCTCATGCAATCATCCTCTTTCCTCTTTCTGATGGAAATATCTGGTGTCTTCTAGACCAGAGAATAACCCCATAATGCTTCAGAATGAGCACCTACAGCCTATGAAGGTCTCTGCATAAATGTCTGTGGATTATTTATATTTTGCTCATCAGTCATTAATAAATATTTCATAGTCATCTTTGGGTTCTGGTACATCTGTGACTGTAGTTTTTTGTGTCTGCTTTTGTTTTCAGACAAAGAGGAACTGGTGAAGTACAAGAATTCTCTATAAAGAACCTTCAATTTATGATCAGTTTCAATGTAATTAATCCTAGTTCCTAGTTTACATGTTTCCCCTTTAGCCTGGAAATTATGGATCAGTTTGAAAGAAAAAAATATTAGTTTACTTTTAATGTACTTTTACCATATATGTGTAACAATAAGGAAAGAAAAATAATTTGGAGATAATCCTATCAGAAAAAAGATGAGCTCTCTGCAGAGTAAAAAGAGGGTGAGGAGCAGCTTAATGGGAGATCTGTGTAATGATTAAAGATGGGATCTGCAGGACCATCAGGATGTGCTGTCCCAGAAGGCTCCGTGGTGACCCCTGCATCCAGATCCCATTCCAATGCCTTGCAGGGACTGAGCCAGGAGTGATTGTCCATCACCTCCTGAGACAGCAGAATATTGTGTTGGCAAAGGTGTCAGGGGCTGGGGAGTCCTGAGCAGACAGAATTCCTGGGATGGATGGCCCGGCTGAGCCCTGGCACAGCACAGGATGGACACCCCAAATCAGCCTCCCTGCAGCGCTGGGCACAGAGGGAACCCACCCCAGCCCTGGGCACACCCAAACTGTCTCTGCCTGGGGAATTCTCTGCTCCACAAACCCTCACCTGTCCCCTGATATCCACTGCAGCCACAGTCAGACCCAAGAGAATTCAACAGACCTTTAACTTCAGCTGTATTAAACTCTGTTACAACAGGGTATGTGAAAATACAAGTATGGTTCCTATATTTTGACAAGAAAAAAATCATCAAATAGAAGTTCCTAAGAAAATACAGGGACAAAACGTTCTAGCAAAAGCTGCAATTATCAAAAACCCGGGGCTGTTATATTTGTTCTATCAGAAATGTTACCTAATGCATTGCTGATTTAGTCTAGACAAAGTTTAATCCCAAAAGATGCCCTAAGGTGAAATGAGGGTGTGTTTTGCAGCCTGATGCATGGCAGCTCAACATCTGAGGTACCTGGCTGCTTGTAGTGCCACCAGCACAGCACCACATTTGGATTTTTAATACCCTGTTGCTGTGGACTGCTTAAAAAAAACCCCTAATTTATCAGCCAAGGCACATTTAACCTCCTGTAAGAGCCAACTATTTTAGTCCAAGGCAGACAATGAACTGTAAACTTTGGCCTTATTTGGGTTTTGGCCAAGCACAGGTTCATTTAAATCACCCTGCAATTGTCCAGCTAAGGCAGGGCTTTACACAGCACTTGGATTTATGCACTCCCTGAGTTTTTCAGTGATGCTGACACCCTGGAAATTTTCATCTACTTGAAATGCTAAATTGCATTTTTTACTTCTTTTTTTTTTTTTTTTTTTTTTTTTTCACCTCTAGGACTTTTAGAAGTAAACTTTTGCCTACAAAGCTGAAAAAATTCCCAGTACAAGGCTGTGTGTGGGACCAGTTCACAGGACACACATTTTTCCAAAAGGCTGTTCACTACAGAAAAGCTTCCAGGGAGAAAGATGCAGGTGTGAAAGGAATTCACACCTGGATGAACTAATTCAGAATTATTTGAGCATGTTGATGTTATATTTAGTTAGATATCAGCAATTCTTTCCAGTCTCATACCAGTATTTGTGTAATTGCCATGTCACTGGAACTGACATGGCACTGGAACTGGAAACATTTCAAAGGTAAAAAAAAAAAAAATCAAAAGGAAGACTGAGATGACAAAATTAACTCTTTGTTTACCAAACCTGGGAAGCACTGCCACACATTTCTGTGAAAGGCAAAGCAGTGGCAGGTGCTTCTCCTTCACCTTCACCAGGGTGATGCTTCTACAAGGAGAAAACCAGCCTTGGATTCAAGGGGCAGATAAATGGTTGTGATTGCTGCTGCTCATTAATGGGCCTGGCACCCACTTACACCACAATTACACCCAGAGGAACAACCTGATTTTCTGCCTCCTGTCACATTTACAGCTCCAATTCCACATTTGGAAAAGCTGACACATTCTGCTTGTCTCAAAGTGGCAACGTGCAAGTGTTTATTCCTTTCTCTATTTTAAAGGAAAATAAATGGGAGTTTGGGGCAGACTTCTGTGATAAACCAGGAGTTTATAAATATTTACTCTGGGTGCTACAATTCATTCAGGTGCTGTATCTGTAGGAAAACACCAGGACAAATACAACTATCAAACTGCTGGCACAGAAATTGTGGTTTTACTACTTATTAAAAAAGGGGTAAACATTTAATTTGCCATTCATCATGAAGTCCTAAGAACATTTTATTTCAGGTACTAAAGCAGACCTCTAAAAACTTGATTTAGAATTAACCTTGAAGGCAAAACCAGCACCTCTTTATAAAACCATGGTGCTCTTTTTCTGACCAAAGCAATTCTGTATTCTAGCTAAATAAAGGGAAGGTTGACATCACAGATGTATTTGATCAGCATGATGTTTTTCAATAATAAATAAAAGAAAGATTTATGAATCGCCAGCCATTGTTGACAATTCACTTTTCTTTATTGATTTTGCTTTCAAGCAAAATTGCCCAAATAAGATCTTGTTTTTTTTAGCATATCACTTTTATAGAGTTAAACTGAAGACTGAATCTAACCCATAAAACAGCTTTTAACCCATAAACCAGATCACTTTACAGCAAGTAAAAATATTCTAGAAATTAAACCAACAAATTCGATACCCCGTTTCAGGAGATGCAGTTTTTTACTGACGCAACACTAAGTTTTGCATTTGCTTTACTCCTACCCCCATTTTTTTCTAAAAGATTTATAATATTTCTCTATAAACAGGAGACTGTTTCTAGTTTTCAGCTGAATGCAAATTTTAACCTTATGGAGTAATTTTCCTTTATGTAGGAAAATATTCCTTTCAAAATCTGGCCAGGCCTTCGAACCAATGACTTGCTGTGAATAATTTTCTATTGCCAAGCACACAAATCTCACTGAAGAATGCACCAAGAAACTCTCATACCTTTTTCATTCCTTCATTTAAGAAGGAAGGCACTATGGAAAATTTATTTTTGAACTCTAACTTTGTATGTTTTTTTGTTTCATTGTTTCAAGATTTCTTCACATTTTGAGAAAAGCAAAAGACAAAAAAGGGGGGGTTATATCTTAAATATCTAAATAACTTACAACGTGATACCTGGAATAAATTGGATATGTTAAGGTTGAAATTTTTATCTCTGTGTTTATGCAGTTACAGCTTAAAGGGCAAGAAAGGAGTGTAAAACAAATCCTGGGCAGACCTTCAGAAATACTGAGCACACACAAGATCCACAGGTAAGAAATACAGCCTGAGCCCAGCCCAAATATACTGAAAGATTTCAAGATGCCATGAAATTTCATATCTATTTTAAAGTTGCTTCATAAAGGAAAAAACCCTAAATATTTGTTAATAATTCTGTTGCATTATTTTCCTGTATATTAATAAATAAATAAATAAATTAAAACCAATAAAATCCTGGTTGCTTTTTTTTTAATCTCTGACTGGCCAATGCTTTCTTATATTATGGTAAGACATAACCTCAGACCTCAGAGTTCAAATGACAGAAACTTTTTTTTGAGCAGTCCATAAAGATTACACTTAAAAATTTTAAATGCAAATTTCTCCATAGATGTTTATTGGTTGTCCCTTGGTTTATGCATCATGATTTAAATGTCTTTGCAACAGTGCTGTAAATGTAAATTTATCACAGTTATTTTATTGCTTCAGTTAACTTTTACAGCTTATTTTATGAGGTTTTTGGATAAAAGCAGAAAAATTAGATATTAGAATGCAGGGCATACAATGTAATTATACAAACTATTATTTTAATATTTCTGGAATATTATATGCCATAATTTACAGTTGCATACAAGAACCATCTCTGGTGAGATACCTTTAGAAATTGAGTTTCAAATGTTTGCTCCTATCAAATCATTTGGGGTAGAGGGGAATATAAATGTTACACAGTTCTCTGTGGTCACCTAAAATCTCTTTATAGAATGTGTGAGCTTTACCATCATTTTATGTGTTTCTGGACCAACAGTTTTTTGAATGTGTTCCAATTTCACTAAGACTACATTTGAATAAAATGGAAAGGATGTAGTACACATAAATAAGGAATTTTGGATGCTCACAACCGAGGGATCTTCAGGGTTTAACTAAACATACAAGATAAGGTAGATTATTTTAAAGTATGTAAAGTCTGAGGAACTGACAAATACACCCACCCAAAATTCACACTTTGTCAACACTAGGGCAGGTCAAATAAACATTTTTACCATGCTTTTTTTTTTTTTCAAATTTGCATGTTTTTATGGCAAACTTCTTTGAAGAATTCATTGATACCAACTCAAAACCAACTTTAAAGTTGTTTGGCTTTTCTTCCTTCCCCCTACTCCCTTAATTAATAATTGCATAATTTTCAGAAGAAGAATTGAATATCTATATTTTTGGTCTTAAAAGGAAATGTTCTAAGCTTTGAGATATTCTTTGTGGCATTGGCCAATCTCAAAGGGACAGAAATCAGAAACAAAGAGAGAAATTCTGATAAATTTTCTCCCTCCTCAAGCAGATAAAAGAACATTTCCTCCTTTACCCTCACACATGCACACAGGATAATCAGCCTTGTATAATACCCAACTTTTTCATGTTTTCTCACTCTAATGATAACACAAACTCCAAATTACATTATCAGTGACTCTCTGAATTGAATGTGCAACTGACATTCTGAATTTAATGTGCAATTCCAGTCACTGATGTACAGATTAACACATTAATATTAAACAGATCTGCAGTAATTAGCACCAATTAATGTAAAGGATAAGTTAATTTCCAGAGCATATCATTCAATATGCAATCCAATGTGTGCCAAGCAGATCTATGTTATTTCCATAGCCCTTATTTTTAAATTCCTACTAACTGTGGTTGAATAACTGATTATTTAGGGGCTAAAATCCCTTAAAATATTGTGTTTTTCAAAGCCAGGCTGGTGCACCCACAGTTCCATTCGGTGTATTAGCAAATTACAAGCTTTTCATAGAAGATAAAAGACTACAAAGAGAAATCTTCCTTTAAAGTTCATTTCTCATTTAAAATCTTTTTAATTATAGGGTTCAAGCCCATAGAAATTTTCAAATTTTGGGATTTGCTTACAAAAGCGAATATTTTTGCTGCAGTAGCCTTTGATCTGATGTTATTTCAATGAGAATTGCTGCAGAGCCCCACTCAGAACACACTCAGAAGTAATTGCTACAAGTCCTTGCATAGCAGGTTTTGTTGTGCCAATAGACAAATATCACAAAATCCACATATTTCCCCCATACCTGATTAACATCAGTCAAATATTCTCAAGATTACACATAAATGTTTTATGGGATTGCATAAGCCAATAATTATTGGTGCTGTTTATTTATGAATTAGAATGTAATGAGGATATGACTAAATAACCCAAATAGTGGTTAAAACCTGAGAATAAAAGTCCAGAACAGAGGGTTGGCTGTGCCATCAAAGGAGAATTGGACCCAATTGTAGAGACCACCTACAGATAATGATAATAGTGGGGGATGCAATGAATTTATTTATTCCTGTATTTGAGGTTGAGAAATACAGCTGATCATTGGTGCTTGAAATAAAATAATGAGGACTAAAATGCTTGAAATAACCTCTGGATGATTTCCTGCCTTACTTCAGTGATGAGCTTGTCTTTATGACATGAATGACTCTGGAACAGCAGATGGATGATACATGGGGTAAAAAGCAATTCCACACTCCCTGAAAGGTTTCTATTTATTATCAAAGGGGAAGGAAGGGTAGTAGGGGTTATTGGAAATTACCTAATTACGTCTTTTCCTTCCCTTTCTTTTACTTAGTTGATTCTGATTTAATATTCTTGCTTGCCATGTCACTTTGGTCTTGAGCCTAGAACGAGTTTTTCTAATTCCATATATTGTATTTCTTTATCATCAATCTATTTAATGTTACTTTCTACCTGAATGAGAACTAAACCTCACCAGAACTCCCTCCTGATTCTCTACTTGCTGATTTTGACCTCACTCAGGATTTGAGTCAGTACTGGAACCCTTTATGTTTGAAACCATCAGCATTATGGAAGCATTCTCAGAAGTGAGCAAAATCAGTGAAAAAGTTTCAAAATTAACCACTGTGGTTTTTAAAGAAACTTCAAGAGTAAGCTGGCAGAAAAACTTAGCAGCTAAATTAAACAAACCTGTGTGAGCCAGAAAATAAGGAGGAGATGGAAGCCTGGAAAAACCTCATGAGAGACTGGCTGCTTGAGCTAAACACGAGCTATTTTATTTTGCTAAAGTGGAATTTTATTTATTAAAATTGAAAAGTTAAGCTTTGTAAGGTGCCATGCTGGGTGTCCCCAAGCAGCTGCTGGGTTTCTGGAAGGGCTGCAGAGCCCCTGTAATTATTTACCTGTGTGTTCTCATTAACACACCACACGTGGGCAGCTGGGCTTGCTCAGGAAAAACAAAATCTCATTGCCACCGGGCTTGGGGTGAGAAACACTCTGAGAACATATTCCTGGAGGCAAGGTCTTATCAGTGCAGAGTGTTATCTTTCTCCAAGCGAGCCTGAGAAGGTCACAAGGAAAAGGAATGAAATGATCCAAACCTGCCCTGCTCAGCAGTGCAGTCACTTGTCTGCAATCTGTTCAGAAGCTTCAGCTCAAACAGAGACACTGAGAGTGGCAGGGACAGAAAGGAGAGTCTTCTTGGAGCTATTCAACTTCTAGCACACACACAAAAAAATCCTCAATCACGTTCTAATAATGATAGTAGCAGTAAAGATAATTAATCTAATAACTGCTACTCATTCTAGCTGCATTTGTTCAGGTGGAGGCACCTGTAATGTGTGCAAACTCATCTAAGATCACACTTAAATGGAAGTCACAGAATGCCAGCAGCATCTGGGAAATATATTGCTATTTCTAGATGATGACATCATTTATTTGTTCATAATTTATGGGGGGGAGTACTCAGAGCTTTGTTAAAAAGGAGATGTCCAGACTGTGCAGAGCTTTATCTTGGTAGCTGTGCTAATTCTGAAACAATTTGCCTTGAAAGCAAGAGTACATCCAACAAGTCAAAGCTGCTTTGGGGAAAGGAACAGGACAGAAAATGAGTGCAAATTAAGAATATGCAACCTATGGCTTTGTGAGAATTTCTCTGTACAGATGCATCTGTGTGGGGTAAGAACCCAGGGTATCCCCTGGGAGGAGCTCCTATGATGTTGGGTGAAAACAAAATAAAAGAGAAAATCAGAGATAAAACCAGTGAGTTAAACCTGAAACTTTGCCCTGGCATCAATAAAGCCCAGACAGCAGCACACATTAATGATTCTTATCTCCATAGCCTGTGTATAAAGTACTGGCCTGGATTGCTCAGTATTTAATCTGACACACCAGGGAATTAAATAGATGCAAGCCTGAAGATAGCTCTAAATTTAATTAAAATGACCTTTATAATTGCCATTTCCAAATTTCAGATGGTATCATATTGATAAATAACTCCTAGGAAAAAAAAGTATTCTCTCTCTCTTTTAAATCATCATTTTTGCAACTTTTAAGACCTTCAAGAGGTCACATTTGTGAGGCTGTTTCTTAAAACAAACAAAACCCAAACAGAACCCTCAAGATACAAGAAAGTTTTAGACCAAAATTGTGCTGAAGGATTGCTACTTACAACCACAGTATCTGAAAATCATGTGGTTAAAAGCTGAAATCAGTTTCCTGGAGTTACACATCTCTGTATAGTCCCATCACTCCTTGCTTTCAGCAGGAAAAAAGAATTTGCCCATTGACTTAAAAAATGAGAATCTGGTTCCTCCTACGAGTCTGAGCCTGCAGCAAAAGGCAGAATTAAAGAAAAGGGCAGTAAATGCTGTCTCCTAAAACTTTGCTCTCGGAGCCACAACAGTTCCCATAAATCTTCTTTCTTATTTCTCTACCACCCCCTTAAAAAGGTTGATCCCATTTTCCCTGTTTCCAGAATTAGAATCAGTTAAATTTATATTAGAAGCCTTGTAATTTAATATTAATATGAAATTTCATTTTGTTTTGATTGCATTTATTTATTTTCCTCTGCAAAAGTCTGATTAATGAGTACAACTTGTGCCTGTCACAACTGAGTGGGAATTTCTTTAGTATAATTTACTTTTATTGACTGTAATCAATTAAGAGAAGTAATAATAGAAGGAGATTTGGGGGCGGGAAATTTTGAGTTTTT
>VZTR01031395.1:819888-834902 GCA_013400775.1 Chaetops frenatus
GAGATTTTGGGGGGGGGCAATTTTGAGTTTTTAGTCTCTGCTGAGCCTCATTTTGAATGTAGGGTTTTAACACTGAACACATGGAAGTTTTTATAAATGAAAAAAGTTATTTCAAATTATCAGTACAATTTCTAAGAATTTTTTATAGATGCTGAGGACTAAACAGGTGCAAAATAACCAAATACACGTTGATTTCCACATTCTGAACTTGCTCCAATATTTTAAAAGTCTGTGAGAAGACGCATAGGTTGAGAAAGGAGTAAAAAAGCCAATTTTCCTGTTTTCTTGCTATGATTCCATATTTGTTCTTAAAAACACACTGGCAGTAAACCCACAACTTCTCTAAGTAACTTCTACCACTCATGGTCTCTGGGGGAATATTGACATTTATGATCTCTGACTCCCAGAACTGCTCTTCTAAAAGTTTTAAAGCATAAATTAATCTAAGTCTCAAACATCATCATGAACCATATTTGATTTTCCCTCTTCATTAAAACACTCATTTTCTGGAAGATTTAGCAGCCTACTTCTGCCTTGTGTTTCCTACACTAAATACACTGAATTACACAAACCCCTACATTTAAAAGTCCAACTGAGCATCAAATTCCTTCCAGCCCCTCTCAGTTTAGGAGTCCCTGACTCCTCCACCCCCAGCAGTGCCCACTCAATCCTCCCTCGTCTTGTATTTATGGTTTTCATTTCTCCTTGCCCAACGTGGCACCTCACACTTGTATTTACTGAACATTATCTGTGGGATCTGGATCCTTTCTCCAATTTAGGAAGGTTAATTTAAATTTTAACCCTGCCCTCCAAATTATTTGTAGGCCCTTCCAGGTCATTGTCATCCACAGATTTGGGAAGTTTACTTTTTCCTTCCATCATTCAAGGTTAAAAGTGTGAAAGAACTGAAACCAGAGTAACTCCCTCAGGCTCTACATAGGACTAAATGTGAGAATTTAGAGAAAACCATTCCAAATGAATGATTTTGGTTTAATTTATAGCATGCAAGCACATAGTGCTAAAAATACCAAGTAAAATAACAAAATGGTTCATTTCTGAAGTATTTTAAGCGTTGTTATTTCTATTTTTTCCTTACAAGTTAATCTTTGGGGAGAAATCAGTATAGTTTTACTGACACTTTTTAATATTTTAACTTTGAAATATAAACCTCATGATTAAAAAGAGAACTCCAACAACTTTACAGTTTTTTATTTATTATAGAGCCAATTCAGTACCTTAACCTTTAAATATGTTGGAAGAAAGTATTCACACTAATGTGCACTTGAGTACTTTTTCTTTATTTTCTCATTTCTACCTGTAATCTTGCTGGGGTCCCGCTTTTATTTCATAAGCAGAAAGCAGAAACATCTATTTACTTACAATATATTGATTTTTGGAAATCAGATTGTGGAGTGTGTAGATACCAGGCACGAGAGGGTCTCAAACTGGTCATGTAGGAACCAATAAATACTCAAAACAGTGGGGTATGAAGAAAACCAGGGGAAATGACAGGTGCACACAGAATTCATTTCACTGCTCAGAAAAGATCTTTTCTTATTGGAAATGATGAAGATAAATGAGCAAGTGCTGGGCACTGCTGTTACTGGGCTCCTTCCACTCCCCCTGAGCTTTCCCTCCCCCAGGTTCCTGGGGGTTCTCTCGAGAGAGCCATGAGGAAGATTTTCAGCCTAAGTAGGGGAGAACAAACAGAAATTAAATCCACTTGCTGGGAACAATGTTCTTTAGGAGTTGTGGGCAAGGAAGGAAACGCTGCTGGCAATTAATGACTGCTCTGCATTGCTGCTGAACAATTAGCACTGAGCTCTTGGAGCACTTTGGACTAAGCAAGGGAAAAACAGAGAATCTCATGTGTTGGCTGTGCTATGGATCAGGTTATTCACTGCAGCTTGGAACTGTTGGTTTGATTCTCAAAATAACTTTTCTTCTCTCTCAGAGCTTCTCTGTCCCATTGAAAATCCTTAAAGGAGTTCTCCTTGCTCTTAAGATACCTCATGCTACCCAGAAAAAGGATTGAATTTTCTTTTTAGGAACTTTAAAAAGTACTGTTTCCAAGTAAGAAAAGATTGTTCAAAAAATGTCTTTGAAACTGTGATATGCAAGGTTTACCAAGCTATGTTTATTCCACAGATATTTTAATAAGAAATCCAAGTATAAACTAAGAATTTTGTTAAATTCAGAGTGAAAGATTTGAGGTCAGTTTGGTTTGCCCTTTGCCCCCAAGCAAAACTGCATCTAACTGATCATTGGAATGCTATAACACCTTGTGATGAAAAGGCAAATATTCATTAAAAAATAGTACTGGTTTGGACATTGAAACCCCATTAAAGCTTTCAATACCATTTTGGAAATCTGGAGGTCTACATATCTGGAATTGGGAAAACAAGTCTCTTTTATAGGCTTAAAGGATGCCCAAACCACAGGTGCCATCCTTGGGGAACTCATGATGAGGGTGACAATCTCAGGATATTTCTGGTGCCAAATGCAACAGAATTACAGAAATAACAGATGTCTGACAGATATATTGGCAAGAGGGTCAAACAGAGCAGTGAGTGGGTAACATGGATTAATTAAGCTACACTGAAAATGAGAACTTTCTCCTCTCAGGGTCAGTCCTTCTGCCCTGTGCCTGCTCTGGACTGGCTGTGGAAAAAATTCCTATATTTCTTATCAATGGCAAAAAAACATAATTGGATATTCCCTCTGTGCCCTTCAAGTATATGCTCTTTACAGTCCTTCAGGAAAAATAAAGATGCACAATCTCAAACCTGCTATGAGAAATTAACCCTTTACAATGGTGTGGTTCTGACAGAGTAAAAAAAAGTGGTTTTCTGACAGAGTAAAAAAAATGACAGACATATTAACAGGTTTCCCATAAAATCCAAATAACATTCCAAATGGAGACAAATTATTGCACCTTCATACACCCTACAAGCTGCACTTAGGGCAAACTCAGGGCAGTTTTAATCCCAACTTGAGCTTGTGCATTCTCTTGACACCTTTCTGGTGTTATTATGATCAATTAATCATATCTCCCAAAACAAAATAGTCAAAATATTTACTCAAACATGTGTGCCACTGAATTGATTAAAACAAAAAACAAGAACAGCACTTGCTAAATAGATCTCGAATATTATACAACTGTCTGAGCAACTGGTATTGTCCAGTGCCCAGTTCCTACAGGATGGCAAACAATATGTGCAGCTATTTCTAATGCACCAATTGAACATATGTCTGTCAGAGAAAGATGGAAATAGAATGAGGCTAAGATAATTTAAATAAACAGCTGTCACTTTATGCAAGATTGCCTCTGGTGAGCTTTGATTTGTGTGTGTACAAAAGAGGAAAAGCACAACTCTAGGACTCAATAAAATTAGAAAACTGAGAGTTTTTTAAGTAGGAAGGTCATGGTGCTTGTCTCCCATGTTTCTGTAATCTGCAAACAACAAGTCACAAAATAAAAACTTCTTTATCTGTGTTATTTGCTCCTTCATTATCCTACTGACTGGCAAAGACTTCACTGCCTTGCTCTAGGCCTGCTAAGAGTCCTACAGAATGTGCCTGTGTGAATGAACTGCTCGTGCTTTTAAGAGAGGAAAGAAAGGCCTAAAACCACCCTCGTTTTTAAGGCAGAACAAAGCCAATGAGTTTTACATTGCTTACACAGACCTCTCTTGAGAGAACACGGTTGCACCCCTCCATTTACATTTTGGAATGTATGACTGTGTAACAGATATGGATTAAACTTATTTTCACTTTTTTTTGTTCTTGTTGAACGATTCAGCTGAAGAACAGGGCTCAAAACCCCATCACGATGGGAAATCCCCACACCAATAATGTGTTCTCTTTGGAGCTCAGTTTGCCAGAATGAATAAACACAGTTAAACCCCAAGATTTCAAAACTCTCTCAGGTCTCAAAGCACAGAAGAGATTCTCGTGGTTTAAGCACACACAGAAGCCTTGATGTGAACATAAATGTCAGATCCTGAAAAATGAGCACCAATAATGTAAAAAGGAAGCAAGAGACAAACCCACAGGGAAGCAGCACATGGGGATTTTCTCCACTTTGGAATGGAGATGAGAAAACGTGAAAAATTCCAAACTGTTTTAGTCTGAAATTCTTCCCTGGATCTGAACCCTCAGAGCAACATCTTCCTCTGGATTTCTGTGTAGCTGAGGCAGAAGCTGCTCTTTAGAAGACATTTGCACCCATGGGTTCTCATCCCATGTTTTTCCTTCACTGATGCTGCAGAACAGCAGGATGAAACATCATAAAACCTCTGGAAATTCTCGTAAAACCCCTGGTCTATTAAGTAAAACAGAAAGAATTTCAGCATAGGAACACTTGCTTAAGGAAGAGTTTGAAACTGAAAAGTGTCAGAAACATTTTTTTATCACCAAGAAAACACAGACTAAAGAGGAGAGAAAATGGAAGAAGAGGTTTATCAATGATCTCTTTTAGTGACAGCTTTAGTTATCAATATTTACACAAGTTTCATGAGGAAAACCCACTACTTTCAGAGCTGTGATATCCCAAAATTCCTACTTCCCCTAGTAGTTGTAAATATTGACAGCATTATGACTTTTAAATTTGGATAGTGTTGAAATCAAGAGAATTCACACCAATACTGCCAAAGTAGTGAAATACTACTGTTGGTAAAACTGACTTCAGTAGGATGAGCCTGAGCTTCAGATTCTGCAGAGATCTTTTGCTGTGAACCGAGGAAAATGATCCAAAAATCTATTTATTCACTTTATTGGATGTAGAGTCATATATTTACTCCTCATGGGTCTGACTGCCCAGACCCTTCCCCATTTTTTTTGCCCTTCTCAAAGTGAGGGAATCCTTCAACTCCCTTGGGATTTGTTTAATTGACCTGAAATTAGGTGAAGTCACCCATTGACTGAGCAGTGACTTATTTTACTTACTGGAAGTTACCTCAAAGAACCTAAATATGTTTTTTTTTGCCATTTCCACTTCAATTTCATTATTTCATCACCCATGTTGTAAAATAGTCATAAAATAAGCATAAAGAAATAAAATAAACTACTAATGCCTGACCCTAATTATAAACAATTTAATTAGTTAACAACAAAAATTACCTTGTTGATGCATACCCAAAAGAATTCTTTAGTGGACTCAGACTGCTAAATAAACATTAGATTCCCATAAAATAAACTTCAATATTCTGCTGCTATAGAGCCCTAACTTTTAAAGCACCTGTGTGCTGGAGAATTTCGGGAAACTTCTTACACTGAAAATACATTGATTTCTTTTCCTGACACGAAATAGACAATTTTGCTGCTTTAATAAAAGAAGTAAACCTATGCATTAAAGTTTTAAATTTTAAGTAGTTTGACCTTTTTGAATTCTCTTTTTTTTAACAGGGTTTGTACCTTTCTGTGAAGCAATTCAGTACTTCTCTACAGGTGAATTTAGTTTCTAAACTGTTAAAATTTTAATGGCCTCCTGTCTTGAGAGAAACAAAAGGTGCTGTGTTTAGGGTTTTCTGATAATAAATCTACTACGTGGATGAAAGGAAAATATAAAAACATTTAAACTCGGTTTTCAAATTCAATTGAGACACAATTTCTTTCAGCGGCTTCATGAAAGAAAGACACGAGTTCTATTTAAACCTAAACAGGAGTACAGGAATTAATGCAGGATTTTTATAAAGGGCAGGTGGATGTGCAGCTTTATTATTAGAGTGTGCAGTTCCATTTCAGTATCAGCTTCACCTAATTGTACAAAATTTATCCTGATACGGAGTGCAGAAAGAAAAAAAGAAAGTTTTCATCCCAGTTATCTTTCTCTTACACATTTTGATTTCAAAAGGTCCTCTGCTCTGAGCAAACAAATCTGCTCATCCAGGGACTTGATGCCAAATGTTAGAAAAAGAATTGACCTGCACCTTGGGAGGGGCTGTGGATTGATTGGGAATATCCTGCAAGCAGGAGCACCCTGGGCAGGAGGTGCTGGATGCTCCAGCTGTAAATTCATGACCTTGCTGGGGATCACAGCTGTGAAATTTCCAATTTGAGCTATCTGGAGGTGTGCAGACCTACAGATCTCTACCTCTCATGCAAGCAATAACTCCTGTCTGAGTTGCTCCCTCCTAAACAAAGCAAACCTGGAGCTCCAGGTCTTGTGCATCTTAAAACTGTTCTTCCTCACCACTGGCAAGAAAGCAAAAAATACATTCACATGTAAAGGGTTTTTTTTGGACTGAATATGGGTTGATTTTGATAGTTAATCTGGTTTTTTGATCTGATTGATTGTGTTCATAGAAATAATCTATTGCTTATTGATATTTTGAAGGAGTATATAGGAATCCAAATATTTTTTCCCAAGACTATAAAGACAAACAACAAAATTATTAGAACTTTCTGACAGATAGACAGCTGTTCCTTGACACTGTGCTCCTGGAAGCTGAGAGATGGCCATCTATTGGAAAGCCAGATGTTTATTCTCGCCTTGGACAGATAAATGAATGCTAGAGATTAAATAATCCTTGTTAGATCAGCAATCCTCTCACCTTAGGTTTAAGGTAAAAAGTTAAACCTGAGCTGGTTTGTATTCCAGCTCTGTGATTTTTAAATTTATTTTGAATCAAGTCTGTAAGTACCTATCAATCCAACCCAACATAAAAGGAGATTGCCCAAGAGTAGATGCTCTGACAGCCCAGATGTAAAATTACTAATGTATTTAGAAACACCCTGCAAATCTGTAATAAAGATCAACGGCTTACAGCATAATTTGGCATCTAAAGCACAGAACTCTGATTGTGTTGTGTTTGTAAACATGTTTTAAGCTGTTGATAAGGTCTGTCAGGCAGAGGAAATTGAAGTCACTGTGGCAAAGATCCCTGAGATAGTTTGCACCCGAAGAGAAAATGATGTTCCAGCTCCTGCAAGCCCTGCTGCCATTGGTGACACTGCAGCTGCACAAAACCAGCTTAGGGGAGATCCCTCAACCAGGCAGGGTAGGCAGTGCCATTCAAAGCCAAAATCCCAGAGGTGAGGGGGCTGGGAGCGGCAGGGGAATCCTAGATGTATGAAAAAAATACATATTTCTAAAAGCAAGAGCCATTACCTTGTCACTGCAATAGGAAATGGCATTGTGGCCATTGAGTTTAGAGCCATGGCCACAAGTCATTAATTTTAATTTTCTAGCAGTACTTTGAAGGTTACATAGAACCACAGAGTTGTAGAAATCCCCAGGTGAGGCACTTTTGAAATTACTGAGCAGTGTGGATTCTGCTGCTGGTGATGAATGATCAACACTGGAAATATTTGGATTTTTCAGCAATGGGAGACATTTTCATCTGGGCCTCAAGCCACAGCTATGGAGAGCATGGTGACTGATTCATCCCAGGCAGCAACTACAGCACTCTACCATCATCTACAGAGAAATTTTCCATGGAAAAAATATTTCTAGAAAACTCTCAAGGTGCTGAATATTTCTCCCAGTGAACTGGAACAGTAATGTTGCAAGGATGATTTCAAAAGATCCCAAATTCCACCTGTTTTGCATTTCATTCTGCAAACACTACAGAAATTGATGCTTGCCTAATAATATTTACAAGAGGATTTATAGATAACCTGAAAATAAAGGCTACAGAAGAACATCATAATAAAGGGAAAATAGGATAACAGGTGTTTGAAACCAGGGAAAACCATCATTCTTCTCAGGAGTGCTAATCATCAGTAAAATATTTGTTTCCATCAGTGGTTTACAGAGGGAATCAGAGATACCAAGCATTTATCAAACCAAATAAACCACATTTGTTGTAGGTTTGAACCAGACTAGCAAACAAAGAAGAACTCGAATATTTTTTAGAATAGAATGATAACATTTTCAAGGCAACACCCAATTAGCTAAGTCAAAGAAATTTTGAGAATATAGATTTTTTTTTTTTTTGTCTGATAAGAGCAGGTTTATTCATGCTGCTTGTAGCACATGAAATTCAAATAAAGGAGCAAATAGCCATCCAGCAACGGAGCCTGGCAGAATTCACATTCACAGTGTTGGTGAGTTTTATTAATTCTTCAAGTTCATAAGTATCGTTAATCTACTATAATTAATTTGTCAGTTTCATAAAAACATTTTTTTTAAAATGAGGGAATGTAAACATTCTCCTTTCAAGGATAGACTTTTGACACAATCCTGGGATCCTGCTGACAGAAAAACCCCGAGGTGTTCTTTTCCCATATGTTGCCAGAAAAAGACAAACCCTTATTTAGCCAAAAAAAACCCCCAACTCTCTAATCCTTCCAATAATTCCTTTTTTTCACACAGAGTTAAATAGGGGAAGGAAATAGAATTCCACAATGCCTGAATGAATACAATCCCAGTGCCTCAGGTGGGGGAAGTGCAGAGGCTGCTGCAGGTGGAGGCTGTTTTTGGT
Source organism: Chaetops frenatus (assembly GCA_013400775.1). NCBI lineage: Eukaryota > Metazoa > Chordata > Aves > Passeriformes > Picathartidae > Chaetops > Chaetops frenatus. The sequence goes on from VZTR01031395.1 coordinate 828,315, forward strand.
GATTCCCTGACAAAGGCACATTTTCCTGCCAGGAGCACAGGGCTGGCAGCAAGAGGAGCAGAGCAGCAGCAGCAGCAGCCCTGGGGTCCCCAGGATGTCCCAGCAGCGTGGCTGGGGCTGTTCCTTGCTCTGGCAGGAGCAGACAAACAGCAGCTGCTGCTGGGAGCACCAGACACTGGGGGTTTCTTTGGGAAAGGGCGATGAATTAAATGTCACATCTCTCACGTTACCTCACCTGGCCTGGGGACAGCCTGGGTTTGCTGAGACAGAATCTGTTCTGTGGGGAGTTTGGAGCTTGGCTTCGAGTCCCATCCATTTAATTCTGTGTTCCTACAGCCCTCCTCGGGGTGCTCTGTGAACACCTGTGGAGTCTGCCCGTGGTGGAGCTGTCAGCATCAGAAAAGAATGTTAAATTAACTGGGTTTTAGAACTGATAGGAGCAGGAAGGCACCTGAAGGTCCATTGCTTTTCACTAATTTCCCTAGATCTTAAGGAACTCGTTCTTTGGCATATTTCTCATTTTGTTTGACAATAACTGACCCTGCAGCTATTCCACCTTTTGAATTCATCAATCAGATTCTGTTTCTTCTCAATGGTTGCTAATCCTATCTCATACTTATTTCCTGTACTACCCAACCCTCCCTGAGTTTAAAAGCTTAGAGACAGGTCATGAACCATCAGGTTCTCTAAGAAGTTGCCTCATTCTTTGCATATGAAGAAGCAGCATGGGGAAATGCTCCTCTTCCAGTGCAAGAGCAGAGAGGAAAAAACCCTAAACTCAGCATGCGAAATGAGATCCCTTCCAACAACTATTCAGTACAGACACACCAGGCTCCAGGTCCCCACATCTGTGGTTAGAAATAAAATATTTGTCTTGTAATCACTGATCCCAATCTGGAATCAAATTTAAAAATATTTATATTTTAAGAAAACAAAACAAATAAAACACATTATATCACAATTCTCGAGCTCTTCCTGGTGTCAGTAACAGCTTCTTGTGTCTTGGGGGTCATTGAGTTTTGCTATTCAAAAGCACTAAATACAAGGGGTTTGTATACAACATTGTCAATGCCTTAACAAGAGAAATCCTTTCAAAAAAACCTCTCCTACTTCTGCATTTTCTATTTCAAGATGTTCCCTACATGACAGGGTTAAATGTCAGGGTTCTGGGATTAATCTACATCTATAAATAATACCAAAGGTTCAATCTCCTAGTGATAAAGTAGGCTCATTTATTTTTTTCTGCATTCAACTAAAACCAAATTTGTGCACAGAGAATAAAATGATTCATCAAAATAAAACCCAGTTTCTCTCACCAGCAAGTAATTTATGTTCTTCAGTTGAGTCATTACAACATTCTGCAGCTCTTCTCTGGTTAAGGACAAAGGAATAGACACTTGTGACAATGGAAAGGGTCTTCAGTGTCTGTGCTCTAAACTTTTCCTCTCCTTTTATTGACAAAGAAGACTCCACTCCCCCCAAGTGCTCTAAATTCCATTGTTTCTTCTGTTTCTTTTCACTGTTATAAATTCTGTACCTGATCTTAATTGGCAACACAGGTTAAGGCTGTGGGAGTAGAGAGAAATGCATAATTATCTTAAGAAAGGGAAATATAACTGAGTGAAATATAACCTGATATCATTTCTTGTTAATCCTGGCCAAGTGGAGGTATCTTAGGAGAGGGAAAAAAAAACAACTGAACCAAATTATATCCATGATATCACTTCTAACTAATCAAATAGAGCAAATGACCTGGGATTCCAATTAACACATCTATGCCATTTATCTATCTGATGAGTCTATTTAAGCATACAGGGAGTGTAACAAGATTTCAGTTTGTGGGAAATGAAAATTGAATACACAGATTTTCTTCAGTAAAATTTTTCCCTTTCTGCCCCTAATTTTAACTGATTAGTCAATCACAATCCAGATTTTTGATTGTTTTAACACACTGCAGCTGATTAGCATTTTGCAGAAACTCTCTCATTCCCCAGCAACACCTTCCTGTTACACCAGCCATAAATGACTTCTGTTGCCATTACTCTCTGTGCTGGTTTAGGCTAGAGTGGTCTCCCTCCCCAGGAGCTGGTGTGGGGCTGTGGTTTGGATTTCTGCAGGGAACACACAGTGCTTAGAACAGGGATGCTTTCACTGTCACTGGACAGTGACTCTTGGGCACTAAATCCATTCCTGCATCCCATCCCTCTGGTGTTAGTTACATCCAAACCCCACAGCTGTTGGGATCAGAGTGCTTTGCTTTGAGTAACAGCCCAGATAAATGGGAAAAAATCAGGAGGATCCCTCAAAAGGACCCTCAATCCCTCTGTCAAGCTGACTTGGGTGCAGCTGTTCAGTCCATGAGGCCAGCCTGAATTTATCAGGGAATGCAGAAAAGCTCAGCTGGCCTTTGCCTCACACTCCCTCTCCTGGATCCAGCCCTGCCACTCCCATCCCAAGCTGCATTCCAGGCTGCTGGATGCAAATGTTCTCCAGCAAGGGAACTCTGGGCAGAAGGAGCTGAGTCAGCATCACTGGAGGTACAAACACAGTGGAAGGGAACCATTGATTTCCTGACTGAATGTGCTTTCTATTGTGCCACAGATTTGCACATTGCAAGTGTTCTTTTGGTGCTGACTTTTCACCTCAGCTCCCCCATGCACAGGGTGCTGGAAGGGATGATCCCAGTGGGGAGCTCTCCCAGGGTGAGGTCAGGAATTCTCTTTATTGCCAATGATGAGTGCTGGATTTCTCTTTGGACTTGCTGCTCAGGAAGAGCAGGGAGAGGATATAAAAATGCAGGGGAGTACCCAGAGCATGGCAAAGTGCAGCTTCACAGGCGAGCTCCTGTCTTTCAGGGAGCTGTCAGCCACACGTGTCATAAACCACAATTGTGTTCAAAGCTAATGCTAATATGGCTCAGTGGGAGACTAGCTTTAAATGTCATATTCCCAAGCCCTTCTCTAAACTATCTTTCCTAAGAATACTTCAAGGGAACTGGCATTCTAATGAATTCCTTAGGCCTGGTTTTCAGAGCTATTAAGTGCACCTCTGATCACAAGTGCAATAGGAGATACTGACAGATATTCAGGCTTATTCTATCTAGATAGACAGGTTGTATAAATACCCTATTTAAAATATTCCCACCCAAGTGGGAAGGAAGCAAGACAAATTAGCCTGAATTAGGGTGAAGAAGAAGTTGTGTTGCCACCATGCCATATCTACCTGAAACAAGCCACATCATAAATACATGAAAAAAAAAATCTGCTTAAGATATGTAAACCTTTGCATCCAACACATAGATACCAATAGATAATAACAGGTAAAACAATGAGTTTTGGTTAAAATGGACACATTTTACAATTTATATTGTATATCTACAGTTGCACATACTTTTACTTTGTTCTGATTTTTGGTGTTCTATAAATTAGCTCCTGGAATTTGGAGAATCTCTCTCCTGCTGTACTAGAACAACCAGGGAATTTAGAATAATTTGATCATTTCTGACACATCCATCCTGGTATTGCCTAGAAAACATGCATGCAAATGTAAGATCTCTTTGGCATAAAGTAATCTTCCTTATGGGCTCACCACCTGTTTATTGATGCCCAGCCAGTCCCTGAGCAGCAATGGACACTTCCCAGCCAACTCCCCCCAGTTTCTGCACTGGACATAAAATTCTATGGCCTGGAATATCCCTCTGGCCAGGCTGGATCTCTGTCCTGGCCAGGCTCCCTTTGGGTTCCTCGTTCACCTCCTCACAGGCAGAGCATGGGAAACTGCAAAGCTGCAACTACAGAGCTAAAACCACTCAGCAACAACTGAAACAGCAGTGTCCTACCATGTTATTCCCATTCTAAACCCAAAATACAACACGGTAAGGGGTGCTAGGAAGAGAATTAACTCTCTCCCAGCTGCAGCCAGGCCAGCCTGGATCTCTCACTATAATATACTGCATCCTTTTTTCCTCACAGGTTACTCCTCTTTCTCTCCTCTTGGCCATCTGGCAGCTGCAGCAGAGGAAAGTTTCGTGCAAAATAAAATACCTGGTGCTTTGCACTGAGAAAGAAGGCAATGCATCAGCCTGGGATGGGAAAAAAAAAGGGAGTTTCACAGCAGAGGAGCAGCCACTGAGAGCCCCTGGCTCCAAGTGCTCTGATTTCCCTTTAAGTGGAGTTTGATGAAACAGAAATCCTGCTCAGAGCTGTTCATCACAGCTGGAGAGAACAATTAAACATGAGCCTCCTAGATGTTTAGTCAACAGGGAGCTGTCTGTCTAACAGGGCTCTAGCTGAAAAAGATGAGATCTCAGAGCCCTAAATACATCTCTATTCAGGATATGGGACACCAGGACAGCCTGACATTTGATGAAGCCTATGAAAGTTCACCATTTAAATGAAGACCTGGACGTGTAAAGACAATAATTAACTTATTTGAAGGTCTAAAAGTTATCTAAATAGGAGAGACACAGGTACTGTGTGTGTCCTATCCCTTCCCCACTCCCCAGTACCTCCTAAAGAAAAACAAGAGATAAAAATCAGGGAGACAATGACAATTAACCTCCTAATTAAAGAATAAGCAAAAGGCTGGGCTGCAAAGCAGGTTATTCTGAGTAGGATATTCCCAGTTGTTCCTCAGTCTAAATAAGACTGGCTTCCCCTCAAATTTCACAGCATATTAAGTGCCAGGAGAGAATTTTTTCAGCATATGATGAACAAAACAACACAACCCCAAGGAAGGAAGTCACAGAGCTGTCCACGAAGCGAATTGCAGCTCAAATTCCAGATAATGAGGAGTCAAGGCTCCTGCAGTGTGAACCCTGCTGCAGAGGCAAAGCCCCATGGCAGTTCATACCTTCCTCATTTGTTTTGACATACCCAAACTATTGGCAAACAAAGGTCAATCAAGCCTTGCAAGTAACCTGAGCAATGTAAGAAACCTGAGCACCTCCAGAGCTTCTCAGGCCGGGTTTGCAGGCTCAGGGTTTCTCTCTGGGCTCAGCCCCACGGATCCAGGGCAGTCAGGAGGGCCAAGGGAGACCCAGCACTGCTGGTGCTGCCCCTGCTTGTGCTTCTCCTTTGCTGCAGTGAAACCATGCCCAGGCCTTGGTCAGGCAGCACTGAGCTGATTGTCTGCACAGCCTTGCAGCTCAGAGATTCTGTGCTCCAGGGTGGCCCTGGCAGCCCCAGGCACAGAGCTGAGCTCCTGCCAAAGCCTGCTGGGCTGTCCTGTACCTGCACCAGGGGCTTCCAAACCCTCCCACCCAGCCCTGCATGCTTGGAAATTATCTTTAGCATTCCAATGTTCAATATTCACATCATTGCTGCACCTCATGCTTATGAAAACTGTTAGAATACTTAACTTCTGTGGGAGAAGAAATTAAAATTGCCTTTAGGAGGAATGAATGGGCCTTAGAACTGCTAAATGCCTGACTATAACATTCTCTGTATGTTTATTGATCTAAGACCAACAACCTACAACTCAATTGATATGTCAAGCTTTATTTATTTATTTAATAGCACACTTGTGTCATAATTTTTTCCAAAATGTATTTTCAGACTTGCTAATCTCTTCATGAACATGATTAACCATGACATGACTGAGTCCTCAAGTAGTCCAAGCAACAGATAAAGTATATTTTAGATGACAAATTAGGAATAAAAGTCCTATCTTGAAATGTACTAAAATAGACCACAACCACATTTGTTTCTCTCACTGCTCATTAATTCAGACTAAATTTAAGTATGAATGCTAATTAAAATTTTGTTGGTCTTCACTGTTTTCTGACAGAAAAAGCACAGAGCCAATGGTTGCATTGAACGAATTTCACTGACAAATGCTTGGCATCACAGTCTGTTGAAACTTCAGATTTAGTGGAAAAACTAACAGTATTTTGATCAATTCTGAAATATGTCCAAACACTTAATTTTGCAAAGCATCTGTTACACACTGACTCTTCAAATGCTAAATATTTCAATGCCTGTTGTTCTTCTGTTGAAAAAGTCCAATTTATAGTATTCAAAATCCTGCCTAACATCCAGAGAAACATAGGAGACAGAAGTGAAAATTATCCTTAAAGATAAAGATACCAAAATGCTTGGCTATTTTTTTACTAGAGTTTTACTTATCTGTGGTAAAAGAGTGGGAATTATTGGATATTATTTATAGACAAACAGGAAATTATGGAGTTAATTAATTGCTTCCTCATTTCACTGTTTCTGATCCACACTGCCAAGTCCAGGCAGAATTCTGAAGGAGCCAACACTGTGATTTTTGACAGCAAATGAACGGAGGAGTCTTTTACCTGCAAAGATGCAGGGGCTGGGGATGGCCCAGGGCACATTCCAGGCCAGAGGAGGGGACACAGCTCCTGCAGTTTCAGTGTCTGTCACAGGATGCAGGGGCACAGGATGGGAGATCCCAGGGACCTGCACAGGAGGCTCAGGATGGGAGATCCCAGGGATCTGCACAGGAGGCTCAGGATGGGAGATCCCAGGGAGGAGGCTCAGGATGGGAGATCCCAGGGATCTGCACGGGAGGCACAGGATGGGAGATCCCAGGGAGGAGGCTCAGGATGGGAGATCCCAGGGA
>VZTR01031395.1:835290-864412 GCA_013400775.1 Chaetops frenatus
ATGGGCACTCCAAGGTATCGGGACAGGAGGCGCAGGATGGGAGATCCCAGGGAGGAGGCTCAGGATGGGAGATCCCAGGGATCTGCACAGGAGGCTCAGTTTTCCCTCCTGAGTGAAGCTCTGGCAGCTTTGGGAGTTCTGAGAACAGCACCAGCCCAGTCTGAGTCTCTCACTTTCAACCTGCTTTGTTCAGGATAACACAGGGAAGCCTCCTGGGGCTCTGTAGCCTCCTGTGTGATTATTATTCAGCAGCAAATGCTTGCCTGGATCCTACTGTGCTTTATTCTAAATCAGTACAAGTATCTGCTAGCTGACACCTCCTGAAATCTGACTGCATCTTAGGGGACAGTCTGCACTGTGCATTATTTATTCTGACTTGCACTGCTTGCTTTTCTGTGCTCGGAAAGAGCTGGAATGGCCAGACCCTCGTGGCTTGTTGCTTGACTGGATTTAAGATTCTTTCAGTCTCTTGGCTTTATATCTATTATTTTTTTTCTATACTCAGAAGGTATTTTAAAGAAAAAAATAAAAAAAAAAAAAAAAAGAGGTTTTTAAATTTTAAAGAAAGTATTTCCTTTGTGTATTAATAACATCTTAGTAAGATTATGTTTATCGATGCCAAAGTTTCACCTCATTCACAAGAATAAACAAGTTCTAAAGAGTTTTAGGAAATAATTACTTTCTAAATTATTTTTTCCATTCCTGCTTATATTGATTAGATCCCAGAGTACTGTGATCCATCATGAACTATCTAAAAGAAACAGTTCTGATCTAACCAAACTTACAAACAATTGTACATGGCCCCTGTGGCCAACCATTATAAAAACTCTTCATTTTTCAAATTGGTTTCTGGTAGGTTATTATTTCTTTTTTTTTTTTAGTAAAGTTTTGAGACATCCAAATAATTAAAATGAGTTCAGTGAAGAGCTAAGGTCACTGCTGAGTCTTTGGCTCCTTTTCAGGGCCACGTTATCCTGGTTCTCGGTTTGCTGTTGGATTCCAGCCCCCCCTGGCCCTCAGCATCTCCTCAGCCTCCTCTGGCCCCAACTCCAGGAGCTGCAGGTCCCTCCTGTCCTGAGGAGCCAGAGCTGGACACAGAACCCCAGAGGTGCCAGAGCAGGGGGCAGGATCCTCTCCCTAAGTCTGGCACCATTAAACCTCCATCAGGCAGAGAAATCTCAAATAACTCCCTCTCCAACAGGCACTTTGATAAGTTAGCACAGCAGTCCATAAATATGTTTCATATTAGCAAAACAAATTCCTGTTTGCAGCCAAATGTGGCAGCACATATTGCTGGGAGATGGCCTTTACCAAGGCAACAATAAATCACAAATACCCTTAAATAGGATAATACTACCATGAATGTGGAAAGAAATAAGCATCTGTAACCCACAGATTAAAAGAGGCAGCGTATTTAATATGAAACAATGTAATGTAATGCCAACATCAGACGAGAAGATTACAAATTCCTTCAATTAGTCATACAGCCAAAGCATGAATACCAATACTCACTATCAGCACTCTGAGAAATAAAGCACATCAGAAAATAGGTCAAAATAAAGCACATCAGGACTGCTCAAACAAGTGACAGTCATGTGAAGGTCATGTTTGGGTTTTTCCTTTTTTTTTTTTTTTTTCCCTGTAGTATCAGATGTTGAGTTCTGGCTGTATTTATCAAATATAAATATCTTCACTTTTTCTTACATTCCTTTAAGGATTAGGCTGTGATGAGCCCAATTCTTCCAAGACATCTAAAAGGCTACCACCCATGCTTTTTATTTGGGGATGGGGAAAGCAGAAGATCAAACATTTCATAAACCACCTAGACAGAAAGACTTCTCGGGAGAATCACATTTTCATTTAATTTTTAGAATCTGGCAACTGAAAAAATGAATAAATCTCTATATCTATCTATCTCACAATCTGAATCTTACCAAAGAAAATACTCTCTCTATCCAATCTGATCTATTTCTTCATGTCCTTTGGGTTTCTCCTGTGGCTGTTATCATGCAATGGCCAAGGGTAGGAAGTTCCAAGGGTAAAAATGTTTGATTTAATGAGCAGACTGATTGGGAACAGATTTTTGATCCATCTGATTGGCCTCCAGCTGTGTGTCAGGGCTGTTCACTTCACTTACAGGGATCAAAAACTTCCTGTACTTTAAGGCTCGTGAACAAGAACAATCTTGTGAATCAAAAATTATCAGTCATTCTTGACTTCACTTGCACTAAACTAAATGGAAAAAATCAAATCCACACCATCAAAGACTGAAGCACCATCCCAAGAAAGCAAAACCAGTGACTTTCTGCCAATTAAAGCATCTTTCAGTTTGTCCTGCTCTTGCACTGGAGAGCTGAGGGCCAATATTCTAAATGCAGGGTGCATGCAGGGGAGTGATTCTGACTGCAAACAACACCTGGGCAAAGGAAACTTCAGCCCTGCCCATCTCTTCTCTATTGAACATTAAATCATCAGTAATTTTTAAAAATACTCAGGCACGGCAGCCTGAACCCCAGCTGGTACTTTTAGTGACAATTGATAATTATAAACCTCTGCCTTTCTATCAGAAGGGCTTGAAGGACTTTGCTGCACCAGCAGAGCAGCACCTGCCTGCTCAGGGGGCAGCTTTGACACTCCTGAAACAAAGAATTCAGCAATTTTTCACCCTCACTCTTCTCAGCAGTTGCTGCTAATGAGAATGATAAGCAAGAGACCTATGTGAAGTTACAATGAGGAACCAGGATAACAATAAAAATCTCAATATTCAAGCCACATGAGACTTTCTCGATTCAATTCATTTGCAGATTATTTTAGAATTAAATAAATAAATAAATAAAATGAAAGCCTGTGGGTTAAAATTCATTGTGTACCAAAAGTTTCAACAGTGATCTTATGGCATAGCTATGGGACAGGAGAGGTCACAATTAATGTTTTGGAATTTTACCTCAATAATACCAACATTTACTCTGGACTGTCTTGGTATTTATGCTTCCAAACATTGTGCTTTTAAAAACCTTATTTTGTACATTTTCATTTAATTCAACCTGAGGTAATAAAGAAAACATTACACAAAGATCTTTAAAAAGGAACTTTCTTTCAGTCCAAGACTTTGCATTTTAATACCAGACATTTTTGTCTACCATATAATCAATCTTAATTTATATAAACTTTTCTTTCTTCAGTTTAACAGATCATTTTCCACCCATAACCTTCAGATGTATTTCAGAAAATCAGATAAATAATATCCCTGCATTTGTTTAAAAATGCACTTTTCTTATCCAAGAAATGTAACATCAACTGGCCACGTCAACTTTGTAAACCCATCAATATTATGCTTTCCCTCATTTATGCATTTGCATTATGTATTTCCATCTCCCAGTTGTTAGTACTCGAATTTGATATGGGATTAGCAATTTCATAGGTCAAATCTCTTTGGATTTGGGAGATACTTAGAATTTGATGTGATAAATTTTCCAAGTCCCCGGGCAATGGTTCTGCATTCCAGGGGTTGGTATTTTTCTCTGTCACAACAACCAGCCAGTTTGTCCAGTGTTCAAAATCACCAGCAGGATTGAAAATTGGAATTTTTCCTGTTTAATATTTTTATATGTAGTACTGTTTTCTCCAAATCCCTCCAAGACAGCCTGATAATTAGCACACATCGAATGCATTGCTGGCTATTACCAAAAATAGGGCTCCTTTCAACATGCTGAAGGCAACAGTTGCTGACAGAAATTAAGGAGCTGTTTTAATCTTTGTGATATCTTCCATATTTCAAGAGCTACAGCCCAGTGGAGTTTTTAGTTGCCCTTTTCCAATCTTTCCCCCACCCACCTCGATTCCTATTTATGCCTGATTATAAAGATGCTTCATATTCAGTCCTGATCTAAAGCCCTTAAAAGAAATTCCCTTAATTTAGTCTTTTTCTTTTCTGATTAATTTAAAATATCATAATATGTGATTTAGAAACATCTGAGAAGAAAAACTATTTATTGATGCTGTCCCTAATAACATTCTGAAGTGTTGCTTTTGGTCTTTGGTTCTTGCAGTTCTGTGGCTGTGAAAAATTTCTTTTTCTAAAATGTGATAGAGCCTCAGAGCTACAAGTGCAGAATAAAAGGCAGACAGCTCTCTCAATTCCCAGGCACCTTGCCCTGGAATGCTGCAGCTACAGGACTCTCACACAACACGATTCACTCTCTGCTCCAGGAGGAAAATGGAAGAGACTTGAGGTAGATCAGAATTAGTGATTCTCTAAAGAATTTTCTCTACCCTCTCCTTTGAGAAAAGATTTATTTTAGTAAAGGCTGAAGCTCACTCAAAAGAATAAGAGCAGCTTTTTGCTCCAAAGGAGCTGATCCCCCAGCTGAACAGGAGCACAAATCCATCCTGACTGCTCTGAATTGCTCCTCAGCATTGATTCACTGGCTGCTGACCGTGGTAGAAAGTGGGCAGCCTGAATTCTGCAGAGCAAATTGGGAGCAAAAGTGTTCCTAACTGAGGATTAATATTGACATCGATTTCTGCCATAAGAAGAAAAACCAGGGGAACACACTTAGTTCATTGTAAACGATCACTTCATTATCCAAATTTGTGTCTTCTGATATCTCCTCACAAAACCTTGCACGGTGCCCTCTGTGTTCCTGAAGAGCTATATTTGTTCTTTTATTGAAATGTTGCCATCAGAAAGCATCATTTGTTCCCATCCATAATTCAGAGTTTCCTTCAGAAAAGGCAGGAGCCGACTGTTCAAATCTATTGGAGCTCTCATAGCCTGCAGCACCTGCTGCAATGCATTATTGATACTCAGCAGTGGCACTGACACATCTCTGGGAGCATCTGCTTTCCTCTGGATGGGAGAGCTCCAAAAGGAAAGACATTTCCTTTTTCTCATTCTTTCCCAAGTTGTATTCTTCAAAAGAGTGACCTCTGGACAATTCTAAGTTAGAGCATCTTGAGGAAGCCTCCACAGTTTGTTTTTTTATAACTAATATTTTAGAATTTTTTTTATCTTTTTTCTCCCCACAACCCATCTTTTCCTTCACTTGGCAGGGGAATGGAGCCAGTTTAGAGGGAGTCAGGAAGGCTGAGAGGGCTCTGCACTCAGGGCCCTGACAAAGCTCCTCTAATGCCATGATTAGTCAGTACTTATGCTAAAGTTTCTCTCAACCCAACCCAGCATCTCTGAGATCAGCTCAGTTTGTTACAGCCTGGTGCTGAAATTCCAAGGTTGTGGGTTCAGTCCCTGTAAGGCCCATTCAGTAAAGAGTTGGACTTGATGATCCTTTTTTGTCCCTTTCAGCTCAGAATATTCAGTGATTCTGGGATTCTCTGAGGTCTGAACAAGTGCCCCTTATTTTAGATGTGGTCAGTCAAATAAGTGTTTTATCTTGGGACAAAGAGGAATTTTCCTTCTGGTTAAATCAGAATAAGGCAGGGTTTTCCTCACAAGAGAAAGCTCAGATTTTGCTGGCTGAGAACCACCTACCCTGTTCAAAAGCACTGCAGGTTCCTGACAAAAGGTGAAGTGCAGGGTTGGATCTCATCAAGACTTCATCCAAAGGAATTTTGCTGGCAACCTTCAGTCCTTTAGATTATATCACTCATGACATCACCATCCCAACAGGAAAAGGCACGAGTAGAAATGGAGAGGAATGAATCTGAAATATGTAATTTATTGCTGCAATCTTTAGGTCCCAAGTGAGTTAATTTTAAAAAGCTGTCAGGTAATTATTTTGTGCTTTGGGTTTTTTTTTATCTTCTTGACTGGAACAATGAATCATTAAATAAGTGAGAGCTCAAAGACACCATGCTGAGGAGAATTGTCTAGCATCAGTAAGCAGAGAAAAATCTGATTCTGATAGCAGCCTCATCAGTTACTACATAATTTAAATGGAAGTTGGATAATCCTAAAGGCTTTTAGAATCTCATCTAAACAGTGCTATTACTCATTCTCAAAACATTTTATTGCAAGAAGACCACTTTTTATGCTCTCAGATAAATTTAACAGGATCCCTGTAATTTTATTTTTATGTAAATATGTACACCCCATATATAATAAAATGGTTCACTGCTGAGCATTCAAAGCACAGGCTTCTACACTTCTTTTTACATAGAATATGAGCCCTCAAATAAAATCTAGACCAACTAGCTACATTGAATTTGGACAGATCCACTCCTCCTTTCTCCTGCTTCCTAATCAAGCAGTAATTACCATTTACAAAATTCATGCTGTTTAACCTATCAGCTTTCTGATTAAGATTCATCCAATCACTTGACAAAGGAATCTAATTCCTTATTTTTCTGCCAAGCTTGCCAATTTTACAGGAAGGCATGATGCCTCAACCACGTGAAACCAAATACAAGCAAAAAGAATTCTGCTTCATTTTCAACGTGTACCAACTAAAAGGTTTGCAATAAAAAATTATGAAACAGCATTAGGTGGCCTTGAGCCATCCATGGCACAGAGATCCTGAGCTGAGTTCTGGGTAAAAAAAAAAAATAAAAAATCTGCTGAAGGTAGCACGATAGGAGAGATCTCTAAATAAAGGTGAAGAGTTGTCTCCCCATTCCTGACATACTCAGGAAATCCTCAATTGGTCATTTAATCCCTGTGCTTCCTGCCCTCATGGTGCTGCCAGGCCAACCTGGTGCCAGCAATCTGGGCAATGGCACAAACCAGGTAATGAATAAACCAGCAGAAGGTAACCTGTGAGCAGAGCATCCCTTCCAGAGCCAGCCTCGCACAAAATAAAAGCAGCTTTGTAAAATGTCTCCGTTTATGTTTTCTAAACCCATTCTTGTTCAGAAACATCCACAGAACCGCCTTCACATCTAATTATTATGTATTTCCTGCTTATTTCCATGAAACTGCTCATTATTTTTCTTTAAAGAATGGAGCCAGAAACAAATTTAAAGCATTCGCTTTTCTTGTAAAAGTTGGCAATATGAAATGAAGCAACCTCTCTATGCACAAAAATCGTTTCTTTCAGGGCATTATGCCACATGATCAAAAAATATTCATAATATCAAGGTTGTTTAGTTGCAGCAAGTGTATCTTCATCCACAGGAAAATAATTCTGAGGGAAGATAAAGTATTCAAATTACCTTTTATCCCCCCTCCATTTTTCCACCTCCAACCTCTCTCTTTTTTAATATAGTTAGAGTTGTATATGGGTACAATTTTTATCTGGTATTTAAATGCCTTTACAGTATCAGTTTTCATTTATTTGTTTTTATGATTAGGGAGTTATTTCACCAGCCTGTTTTCTTTTCATTTTCTAGTCAAACTGCAGCTTTTGTAAGACTCACGAATCAACTGGAAAAAAATCAGTAGAATATATAACTCATCTCAGAGAGACAGAAAGAGAATATGGGGATTTACATCACAAGAGAAAAGAATATTTTTATTTTCCTTTTCCAACAACAGATTTTCAAATGAGTAAGTTTCATTCAGCTGCCTGCTGTGAAATTCCCCAGCCATTTTCCCTAATGCCCTGTAATCCCCTTCATGCACAATTGTCTGGAATCCCAGAATGGCAAATACAGAACCTTGCAAGAGTAGAAAAACCTGAGAAGTCAAAGTTCTCCTTGTGCAGAACCTCCCATGAAACGTGGACAGCACCAAAACAGCAGCACAGGCACATCAGGATTATACAACACCATCAAAGTCACCAGGACTTTTGTTTGAAAGATTGCAGTTTAAAACCCTCCTCTGGTCATCACTGAGGAGCCCATCCACCCCTCAGCCAACTGAGGCATATTTTGGGGTTTTTTATTACCTAGTTATACTACTTCTTAGGAAAATATTTATACTATTTTTAGAAAAAAAATATTACTAATCACCTCTATGGTTATTTTTAACTTTTGCAGGGCTGTTTCCAAACTCATTAGTTCACTGGTCAGGTTCCAGCCCCACAAGTCCTAAATGACACTGAAAATGTTGACAAGGGAACTGTGTATCCAAGGGCCTTTTAACTGGCTCAGGAAGGAAGTAAAGAGAAAAGCAGCAGAGTTCCAGCCCTGAACTGCAAAACTCGGTGATGTTCTACACGATCCAGAGTGATCCTGGATTTGTCATTGATGGCCTTTTGAGCAGTATGTATCACAGAAGTCATGTATGCTTGATCATCCATGACCTCTAAAATATGAATTATTAAATCTGAAATTGCAAGAAAATCTTCTTTCCCTTGCAGTCTCCGTACTCTCTCATTCCTTCAGTTTAAAATAATTATTATTGCTCCCTCAGCTCTTTTCCACAACTCCTTTGCAGATGGGCTGACTGTAGGTTTGAGGAGTTATGCCACACTACGAAAAAAAATATGTTTGTGGAAGAATTTCCGTGCAAATTTGTAAAACCAACAAAACAAAACAAAATAAAACCACCCCCAGCCCAAATATTTTCTGTGATAAAGACATCTGTGCCAGAGCAATCTCTGCACAACCAAGCAACAAAGCCCTGCCCTGCAAACCTCTGCACCTCTGCTACCTCCAAACAAACTGACAGCAACACAAGAGAGCAAAGCCTGTATTTAATTCCAGATTCCTGCTTCAGCCAGAGGCTACACAGACAACAGGTAGTCCCCAGGTTCCTATTTATGTTTTCCTTAGGAGCTGACAACCATTAATAATTCATTCCCTAAATCGCGTTTGGGTGTCACCATGAGTGATGTCACCTTCAGAAGCACAACGGTGAGCGGCTCCCAGCCCATCCTTGGCAAGGCCTCATTCTGTCTTGGTTTGCACCCGTGACGAGCTGTCAAACCCAATTTCCTGCCAGCTCCTTGTCAGAGCTGTGCTTGATGCCAGAAATCAAACAACGCCCTCGACGCCTTTCCCTTCGCGCTCCCTCCGCCTTCCTGCGAGGGACGGGTGACATTTGTGGGTTTGCATCAAACAAAGGGAGCTGATCCACCAACTGCTTCCTTAAACAATCTGTTTACAAACCAATCCCAAATGATTAAGTGCTAAATAAATCTGCAAACGGCGGAAATTTCTGCTCTTTCTGCCCTTGAACTACTTTATGGAAACTTGGTAATCAGGGGCGGTTTTGTTCTGATTATAGGTTATTGAACATGATCGCTTTGCATACAAACTCCTCTCCACTTTTAAATTGAAATATACTTTAAATGGTGCATTCAGCGAAGCAGGTTACTACATATGCCATCAGCAGTGCTGACAAAAAATGTCTTTTAGAATAGCAGTCTAACATGTTTTCTGGAAAGTGAAAGTATACTTCAGAAAAAGTGCACTTTTCCATGAATTATGCCAACACCCCTTTAACATTCCAAATAATTCCCTCCCCTCTGAAGTATGACTAAGACATACCATTAAAAAATCCCCAGCAGCACTACCTGATACTCAAGATGGCTAAGGGGACATATTAATCCTACAAACAAAGCCACCCTGTATCTGTGAAACACCATTTTCAGCCTTAAACTCTTCTTGTTGAGGTACAGACCTGCCTATGGAAGTTGCCATAAAAAAAAGGGATCTACACAACTCACCTGTGCCCTGCAAAGCCCTGTGTCCACTGTTTTCAAATTTCTTTTTGTTCTAGCTTCCAGGATATAAATAGTTACTGTTTTATTTCTGCATTTACCTAAGCTTTTATAGGAATCTAGGAAAAGATACTAAAAATCCCCAACACAACACTAAACCACTTCATTTTTTGCACTGTCCCATTAATGCTACTTAAGATTCACTAAAGAAGTTGAGTTACATTAATTTTTAAGTGTATTTAGTGATTTTTTTAAAATCAAATTAATGAACCAGTTTCTACTACCATTGATTCACCAAAAGAAAAACAAACAAACAAACAAACCAGTAAAAAGCTTTTCAAATTTCACATAAATTAACTGAAATCATCAGCTTCATAAACACACCTTCAGGTGTACATACACTTTCAGGAAAGGTCTTGGGAATGAAACAAGAATAGACACAAAGGTCCCCAAAATGTACTAGAATTCTAAATTTCAGAGCTGTTAAAAACGTATCCATTGAAGATTTGCTCCCTTTGGCTTCTGCTGTTCCATGGACCTCGTGGTAACTCCAAAAAGTCAGCAGGACACTCCTCCCTAATTGCAGGCAGCCCTGGGTCAGGCTGCACTTGCACAGAACAGCTCCCAAAGAACCACCCCAAAACCCAGCAGGAGAAAGAAGAATTGTTTGGAATAAGGGAGCAGGAGCAGTGATGCCAGTACAGCTCTCCCTGCAATGAGCAGCAGGAGAGCCCTGCCAGAGATGGGCTGAGACAGGAACCTTGTCCTGGCCCCACAGCTCTGTTTCTCCTTTCGTTTGCATCTGCATAGGTGAAGGGGCTTTGCTGTCTACAAGAAATTTCTGAGAGGGTGAGAGTGTTTTAAACAGGGAGGGGAAGAACTGAGTCAGCCCTGACCCCCCCAGCTCCTCTGTGCAGGGCTGAGCCCTCAACACGAAGTAAAACAGCTGCTGATTTAAAAAAAAAAACAACCCAAGGTATTATAAAAGTGCAAAAAGGAAAGAATGAGGAATCAGTGGCTTTAGGTGAAGATCTTTCTCGGTTCTGCTGGCTGGAACAAAGGAGGCATAGCCAGAAATTTCATTTTCAGAGGACTCCTTTGTAACAGATTGCAGCACTGGAGCTGCCCAAAAGTCCCAGCAGCGTTGTACTGGAACAGATTGGACAGCACAGAGCAAACTCCCAATTTTACTTCCAGGGAAGCTGTGGCAATTCACACCGGCTCAGAACTCAGCCCAGTTTTAGGAGACTTCCAATGAATCACTTCTAATACAGTGCAGATGTAGCAGATGCATCTCTGCAGGATTTCAGACCAGACTTTGGGTATAGAGAATTAGTTACATTTCATAATGACATTATTTCCAGATGTCTGAAAGAGATCACAAGAAAACCAACATCTGTTGAGGGACCAAAAATACTGTGCACTTTTAAATATGCAGCAAGAAATACATCAAGTTTCAGAAAAGGAAACAATTCCTAGGAAAGCTATGGTAATGAAATACACAGGATTTTCAAGAAAATGTTTCTAGCACAAAGACATTCCAACTTAAATGCAAATACAAAGTTTCCTTTAAAAATTAGGTTGGCATTTCATAACAGCCAAAAACACACACCTGTATAAAATCACTTCCTGGAATGAGACTGGAATACAACAGGACAAGGACACAAAACCCCCTTTCCATTTCAGTGAGGGGGATTACAGGTAAAACCAAGCACCTCCTGACCCAAATAAGCAAGCACCAAAATGCAATTTTGCTCTTCTAGGACCATGCTCAGGACAACGCTGATCACTTTACTTGTCTGAGACAACTGGCATTCAAAATACATTTGGAAACTGAACAGAAAAATATAAAACCCCCTGAGAAGTCCAATTAAAAGGTAACAATACAATTCTCTTGGAGTTCATTTATGAGAACTTATTTGAGAGCGTTGAAAAATAGGCTAAGTCAAGTTTTCCTGTGGAACAGAATCCTATTAAATTAATAATTAAGGATTCTTTCATACTTTCATGCCTACATTGTGCTAATAAGAACTGGTTTTGTGTAGTAACTCCAGAGGGAGTCACATGCTGACAACAGCTAAAAGCTTCACAAATACCAGTTGTAACACTTGCCAGTTGCATTGTTTGATCTGAAACAGTTCAGAAGTGCAGGAAAACCATGATGGATGTGCACTTGGAAAGTTTAGGGGTAAGATTAGAAAGAATTTTTTTTCTCCAAGTGAGACTAATCAAGAGTCAAATACTGGATGTAGCTCCAGCTTTATTGTCAATTCTCTAAACAAAATCTAAGTGAGCTCTGTCTTTTTATAAATCTTATTTCCAGATGATGCCCCTGAGCTGTTTCTGGGTGGCCTTTGCTGGAGAGATTTTGAGGCTTGAAAAGTTCTCCTAGGTATGTCCAATATGAGCTTTAAGCAAATAACCAGCTGACATATTTTAAGAGGTGACCTAATTTAAGATCCCTTGTGAACCATTAATTAATTCATCATGTTGATTTATTCCATCCATTGCCTGCTTTGTCTATTCCCATTACTTCCTAAGAAAATTAAAAATTCTTTTAATTATTAAAGACTAAGGAAGACTTATGAAGCCTTTAATTTATTAAACTATTTCTCATGGATTACAAATACATCACACTTGTGTGCCTTCTCTATAAGAGTTCCAAGAGGAAGAAAATATTCCAGAATGATCCTCTCAAAGACTGACTGAGCACATCCTCTATTACTAATTCACACCACTGTTCATGAGATGCCAGCTGCAGCTTTTTCCTCTGACTGCAGCTGAGAAATCAAGTTTATTCCACTGCCCTGTGATGTTTTAAACAAGGTCCAGCATGTTGTAGAACAAAAGATATATTTCTGACTTTTCACATGATACATTACTAACACTTCAAGGAAACAGCTTTATGAGCAGGCTGAATTTTGAAAGCACAACTCACATCTGCTGCTGGTGTTCCCAACCTCAGCATGTCCCAAATTTCATTCACTGGGGCAGCAACTGCAGATTGAGGGGTATCTCAGTGGAGAAGGGTAAATGGGGCTGGGGTTTCTCTCCTGAGCTGCTCCTGAAAAGCTCCCAGAGGTGAAGAATTTAATTCTTCTGGTGTGGCAGCTGCTTGTCTTCTGAGCTGCTTCCAGGCAGGAGAAAAGCAGAAACCCAGGGCAGAGCAGGAGAACCCAGGTGAAGCACAGCAATTTTTATGTTTTCCTGAATGTCTCTGTACAGACACACAACACAAAAACCATCGACTCTGGATTTACCCAGCTGTGAGCCTTCACATCCCAAGTTAATGAGATTTCAACTTTATAAAGTAGTTACAGTATACAACTACTGTTTGTCATGAAATCAGTATTTTGCTTGTTCAACACATTTTCTTTTCATATGACAAATATAACCTACAAGATAAATTTAAGATCAAGGGTGTTATGTCATTTCTTTTTTCAAACCAAAACGTTAAATAGATTAAATGATGGTCACTATTCCCTCAATTTGGCTTTCCTCTGTTGCATTAAATTTAGATTCAGATACTTTGATTATAGAAGCCACAACAGCCCAAAAATTGAAGTACCATTATAAATGGAAAGATTCAAACTGCCAGGAAATCAGGTTACCTTTCTAGCAAATAGAAAGAAAGTTAATATCCATCAAAGAGTTTCTTTTAATGTACAAAAATTTCACACAAGTGAGCTAATTTTGTTAAAAATCCAAGAAACCCCAATGCTCTTTTCCCTTACAATTCCCATGGCACACAAATGCTGAAAGTTTATGAAACACTTGAGGTTTAAGATTGTGTGTGTATATTTACATATATATATTTATATATGTATATTTGTCTGCCTTTTCTCCCTCAAATTAACATTAGATGACTCTGTGTAGTTTGAGAATAAATTTGACTTTCAAAATAACCTTAATATCACTATATAACCTCCTTTATGTGAAATAACAAGCATTGCTCAGAGCTGACTTATTCAACTTTTCTCCCATTTTTGCAAAATCTGACAGCTGTTATCAATAAATGAGATATTTTTACAAGACATCAGGCAGATTTCTTATCTACAGCTGCCTTTGGGCTGGGTTTCAGATATTCCAGGTCACCTCCTGGACTAGGGCAGTATTAAATAAGAGATACATGGTAGAATAAACCCTTCTGTGACCCACATCCAACCCAAGTTTTTAGATCATCGATTTCCCACCATATTCACTTCAGACCAATCTGCAATGCTACAGATTTGGGAGTTTCATTGTCAAACACTGACATTCATTTTAATAACTTCAAAATTATGCTCTTGTTTCTTAGGGAAAAGGAATAATGCTCCCCAGCCTGCCTCAGTTATTGTTAATTTAGAGCTGGAGTAAATCTTTGCAGCATGGAAATGGATGTCTGGATTTTTATTTTATTACGCATATTAAAAAAATGAAAATATCATGATCTGTTCCAAGATTTTATCTGGAATGTCTTCAAAAGTCTGTTCTTTGGTGGAATTAGTCCTAAAGCTTCCCAATGACTTGAAGTTTGTTTTTCCCCTGCGTGCCATGCTGGCTCTCTGCCATCCTTTTCAGTCTGGGTTTTTTTTTCCAGCTTTGCAATTTCGAGTAAAATAGAGAGATGTGAATGTGAAGAAAGCAAACAAACTCTTTTCATCCAAAGCTGCACTTTGAAGCACACAAAAGGAACTAAAAAGCCATAGCCCTAAACATTAATCAATAGCCTTATTAATAAGTAGAGCTTAAGCCCATTTCAAATCCGCTCCAAGCAGTTGCAGGTTTCCCCTCTCACCACTCTTGACCTTTTCTCTGCCAGAGTGAGAGCAGTCACTTCTCTCGGTTATATTTTAAATTGTTTTATCGTTATTTTGTGTATCTTTGCTTTGCCACTCATGATACAATGACACCAAAACCCGAGCAGTAATACAGGAGCTCTTCCCAGCCACAAATGTTTGTAATAACTATCCAACAACGCGGAAAAATGGCAAAATCTCAATCCCAGTGATAAATATTTCCACAATTTCCCCATACTTCAAACTGGAGTCTGGCAGAAGCTGAGGGATAAGAATAGATGCTTAGACTGAGAATGCATCAATGTGAACAGTGAGAACTGGAATTTGCAGTGCAGGGAATCTTCCACTCCTCTTGATTTCTGTTCAAGGTAAAGTATCAGCACCTCTGAAAATGACCATTCCCATTTTCCCAGCAGGTGTCATTGGATTTCCAGTTTTTCAAGAGTAAGAGCAGCCTAACTGCATCTTCCAGGTTTCCCTGACTGGAATGTAACAGATCTACAGAGACAGAATATGTAGAATCACCTGAAATTGGATGTGTTCTACTCCAAAGAAAGTATTTATGACATTTGAGTTTATGGCCAGCTTTGCAAAGCTGGTAACTCACACAAGTTCAGCCATTCTGCAATGACAGAAATTGTAAAATATAAAATATTTGTTCATCATAGGAATTTTACATTCTATAGTTAATGTTTTTCTAGCTCAGCAATTCATTTTGCTGATTAAAAAAAATTCTTATTGGTCTGGTAAAAGTTAAATAAAATCCAGAATTAAGTATTTAAAATATGAGTCCCTAAGACCTTAATTTGTATTAATGCTCCCTTCTTAAAGTTTTTGACAGAATTCCATTCATAATGAAATGTTCAGAGGTAATTATTTCTCTTTCTTCTGTGTGAATTATGAGAATTATTTATATACTCAATCTTAATATCACAGCTTCATTGCCTAATAGGAAAAATCCACAGGATATGAATCATTCTGAGAAAGAATTAAATTTTTTTCTTCTGTTTTAAAACTAAAAAAAATAAAAAAGAGGGAGAGAGAAAGATGAAAAGATTTCTAATGACATAAAATTCACAGTGCTGCAGGCCCTGCTTGTAAATCAGAGCTCTTGCTACGTAACCCAAAGCTCTGGTTCCTCCTCCAGTCTCCTTGCCTGCAAAGCCATAAACTGCAATGCTGTAATGATTAGTTAATGAAATGGTGGGCTGATAATGAGGCTATCAGAAACGTGAGGTAAATTATTAATTAAAGAAGGTAAAGAACCAGTAATGAGAGCAGTGAGTTCTTTCTGCACAGGGATGGGGCAGAGGCAGGAGCTGGTGGGGCTCAGCCCCTGGTGCTGTGCTAAATGGAATTCCTGACATTCCAAATCCATCCAGCTGACAGTTGTTCCCCCTCATAAAATAATGGGCCTTGCACAAAGCTTCTTACAAATTGCAGATAAGCTGTAAAAGCCATAAAAATTTCTACTGACATTTATTGCCAGCGAGTAGCTGGAGGATGTTGATATATATTGATAACAGTCTGCTTTGTGACATTTTCAAAGTTTACTCCTAATTCACTTGCAGGATATGCAAATATATTTTTTTTCCCCCTCCAAGTCGTTAAGTCGCTGAAATATCCACCTGTATTTTTAATGGGGTTTTAGCTATTTAACAGATATTCTTCCATGTGTTTTATAGGCCTATCCTCCCAAAGATAGCTTTTCTAATGAGAAAAAAAGGTAGATTCTCACAAACTTTCAAGTTAATAACTGCAACAAGTGTTTACAGGTGATTTTTATGGTAAGCAATAAATAAGTGTTGCTACATAAAACACCTTGAGACAGAAGAGAGTTTTATGCACACCACTACATTTATATATATGTGCATGCAGATATTTGTGATATTTTTTTAAACAATATCATGACAAGCTCTGAACACCCTTTACAAAGAATTATGGCTGGGAATGGGTTTTATTCCTTCTGAGCTTTCAAACAAGGAGACTGAACAAAGGTGTTTCTTTTAAGTATCATTAAAAATACTGAGGGCAAGGTTTCATCTGTGTCACACATGAGAATTCTGCATTTACAATGGGTCTCATTGTACTAATCCAGTCACAGGTTTATTATCTACGATTCCTTTAGGAAATGTCACAAATCCACAGAATGTCCTTGAGCTTTAAATCTTGCATTTTGATCTTTGATTTTACAGATAAAAGATATAAACCTACATTTATCCAGGCAATTCCTCAGTGGCTGTACATCTGTAATAGCCCAGAAATAACTTATTCTAGTCAGCATATTGTATAAATTAGGATCAGTAACTTTCCTTTCAAAACACTTTTTTTTTTCCTAGGCATAGAGACAAAAATACCCGGTCTCAGAATATTCACTGGGGTTCCACACTTCATTTCAGAAAGCCACAACGCACACTTGCAATATGTCATCTCTTTATCTCTAAACACAAACATAATGCCCCCAAAAATTCATTTTCTGATCAGCAGCTGCATCAACAGAGCTCTAGAAGATGGAGAAACTGGCTGAGCAGCAAATGTATATTTAAAAGAAATGCTCCTGGGGTAATGAAGAACTGAAACTAGAGACGATGAAACCCAAAGTGTTAGAACATGAAATATAATATATCTGAAAGGTTTTGTGCAACATCTTATTAAAAAACTGATTTCCTAGCTAATATTTATATCCCATATGATACTGGCATGTAACCAAAACTGAGAGAGAAGAGTTTGGTCCCATAAAGCCAGAAAGGCAAAATAACAAATCCTGTTGCCTGCATCCTTAGATTGCCAGAAAAATCACTCTGTGTCAGATCAAAGGACCAAATGTATTTGTAAAATGTTTCTTTTTGCAATAAATTTATTAGCAATGTTATAAAAAAAAAAAACAAAACAAACAAACAAACAAAAAAAACCAACCAAACAAAAAACCTTCCTCTGGGAAGAAGAACAGCTAAAAGTTGAATACTGACTGAATTCAAAGTGAAACACGAGTCACTCAGCACCACCAAATCTGCATTAATTAGGACCTTTCAGTACTCAGCTCCACTGGGAGCCATCAAACACATTTGCTACTTATAATCCAAAGGAAAAATCCAGTAAAACGAGGAGAGGTACAAAGAAAGGGAAGTGCAAACAGAGCATTCTGCCCCAAATGAATTAGCTCCAGATTCAGAAAACCAAGTTGCAATTTAGGATAACACCAAGAAGGAAAGCGTTCCTTTGAACTCCCCCTTCCAGGAGATGTACCAGGTCCTAGGAATTGCAAATAGGCCAGACTAAAATAACTTAGAATGTTAATAGAGATAAGAATTATGTGTTTGCTTTGCTTTTGATTTCAATCTTTTCATAAAAATCCTGACAGTGAATATTGCCCAGCAATGCCTGGAGGTGGGGACCGGGATAAACACATGAAAAAAACCAAAAATAAACCTCCACAATGTATCATTTCAATAGAAAATGTGAACAAAAGAGAGGAAAAAAAAAATACAAGTTGCTGTGATAGAGGTAAACATTAGTTGCAGTAAATTGCTGGGGCTTTCAGAGCAGCAATTTCCAGGCTACAGAAGGCCAATGTTGTGTTCTGTCAGGTACAAGTGTTGCAGAAAAAGGCCTTTCTTGCCAAGCAGAGAAAAGCTTTGTTTGAGAGGCAGGGGAGTCATCCCCAGCCACGACCTGGTCCTGCTCTGGGAGATTTCTTACTCTGAATGCAGCTCTGCCCTCCCAGCCTGAGCCACTCCTGCCTTTAATTATTTGCTTTTCCATCTCCCACACCCAGAAAAGAACATCACTGAGAATGAAGCCTGAAAAAGTGTTTACATCTCCAACGTGCAGTTTAAAAAAAAAAAATTATTTTCAAGAAAAATTCCCCATTGTTTCACATTTTCCTTCCAAAATATTAGATTTTTTTAATTTTCTCCCTCCTCTATCCAGAACAGATTCTGCTTTATTTAGTCATATAAAAAATCTGATTCAAACATCTCTCTGGCTGGTTGAATGTTAGGAGAAGAATTTACCTCCCAATCCCCAATTTAGTAATTCTTGAGGTCTGACTAAGGTTCTCAAAGTAAGGGTGAAGAGGATGTAAAATTAATGTAATGGCCAGAAATACCACTAATTAATTGCTTAATAGTAATATCTCACTGTCAATAGAGTCAGAGCTTTGGATACTGAGAGCCTTACACTGAGAAAAGGAATTCTGGAGGCCATGATTTTACTCAAAACTCCAGGAAATTTTGAGCTCTGTCTTCACCTGGCTCCCAAATATTTTAACTCAGTACTGAGATTCAATAAACCAAATCCAGCCTGAAGTGGATCCCACATCTACAACTTCCCCTTTTTTACCCAATTTTTTCTCACTCCAGTTCCTAAATTTGCACAAATTACAGCAAACCAACCCTTTTTGACTGATATCCAAGAAAAGCTAAACACACAGAGAAAATTTCTACCACATATTTTGAATATTTGTTTCCAAACTGGTTATTGAAATATGCAGTGAAGAGATAAAAGTTTGCTGTT
Source organism: Chaetops frenatus (assembly GCA_013400775.1). Lineage (NCBI taxonomy): Eukaryota > Metazoa > Chordata > Aves > Passeriformes > Picathartidae > Chaetops > Chaetops frenatus. The sequence goes on from VZTR01031395.1 coordinate 854,084, forward strand.
TTAAGAAAATTCTGCTTTAAAATAGAAAGTTGAATAAAATTACTTTCTAATTTAAAATGTCACAATCTTATAATGCCCATCTTTCATAGCACTTAAGACAGAGAAAATCAATTGTCTGTCCCACACTTTCTTAATTTAAAAGGTGTTTTGTTTTAAATGAAAGACTCACAAAGTAAACTTTCTTATTGGATAGTTCCTGATGCCTTGAAATTACTGTCCTCATTCTAGGGATTACACATCACTGATTCTGTTGAGAGTGGATTCTTGAAGGTTACTGTTGTCACAGGAGAGAGATAAAAAAAAAAACAAACCTTTTTTCCCCAGGCCAAATAAGAACTTAGACAATATGTGATATAATACATAATATACAATAATTATATCTATAAATAATAATAATAATTAATATAAACCATTAATATTATGTCTATAAATATACAAGTTCCAGATTGAAGGGTTCCAAGTTGTTCATTCTTTGCTTCTGCAGACTTTGCTAAAGCCACATGAAATTGTTTGTGGGTATTTTATAATATTTACTTCTTCCACTGAAGAGTTAGCTGGGCCACCTATATGTTTTTATTTACAAGGTGTCTTTTAAGCAAGACACCAGTGCTAATCCTTTGATTACAGAATTGTGTGTTCCAGGAATTTTTCAGCCCAAGGTCACAGGAAGAAAACCGCAAATAAACCCAATAAAAAGGGACGGGAAAGAAATGCCAATATTTGCAAACAGCCCTGGCAGTCCCAGCCCGGCTGTCAGGCCCCATAAATTCAGTTTTTCTCTGCTTGGCCAGCAGCAGGATGGGCACCCTCGGAGGAACAGGGGTTTTATGGGCAGCAGCAATGGAGATGAAGTAGCTCCTCTCCTGCCAGTGCCTCTCGTGAATCACTGCCCCAGCCCCGGTAATGAGGTGCCTGGGGGACACTCCCACTCCCACAGCCAGCAGCTGCTCAGGTCATTAGGTACCCTTTGGTTTGGGTTTCACTTGGGTTTGTTTTTCTTTAAAATACGATTATATTCCAGAAATCAAGTGTTGCACAGCTGTGGAATCCAATGACTGCTCGTTGCCCTTTTCCTGGTTCCACCCACCCCACAAACCACTGTAGGATTTGGGGTACCTCTGGTTCTTCCTCTCAAGACCCTTTTGTCATGAACTCCACACAATTTACACATTGAGAGACCAAAATATTCAGCTCATGCACTCAACACATGGTTGGGAATTCTGTCTCGGGAACTGGAATCATTAAAGCTGGAAGTTCTTGCTTGTACACTTAGCTCAGTTGACAAATATTGAATTCCTCATTTCCCCAGCCTTTAACTCCAGATATGTGTGAAATAAATGAAGAAATAAACCTTTTTTTTTTTCCTAATTGAAACATTAACTTGATTGTGGAGAAGGTATTGATTGCATGGTGCTATTAATTAAAAATTACATTGTTTAGTGTGAGCCAGCACAGACAGACAAGGAAGTTTAAGCCACTTTGGAGAGTAAATGAACAGTGAAGTCTTTACCTCACCTGTTTGAGGTCAAATGCAGTGAAATCGTGGGCCAAGCATCACCCATTCTTCTTTAGCCCAAATGGATCAACAGGGGAAAAAAAAATAAGCCGTTTTCAATGGGTCTGGCTTAATATAATTTTGATGCAAATCCACCCTTCTTTCCTTTCACATTAACTCCCAAATGTCGAGCTGATATATTTGCCTTTTTTTCTTTTTAGAATCATGCCTTATTCTACTATTATTTTAGCATTAACTCTGATATTTGATCATATCATAAGCCTCTTTTTTCCATTTATGCTGATAAAAGATTGCAAAAGCAGATGAATTATGTACCTTTGGTAATGAGAGCTGGCCTTCCTCAGCAAAACATCACCCCATTGCAACTTTTAAAGCAGAATCAGTGTATTTGAGATTCTGATTGGAGCTCTAAATGGAGCTTAAAACATACCCAACAAATCAAAGAAAAATAATTAAAACTTAAAGAAAAAACAAGGCCTAACCCAATACACACAAAAGAATTTGTAAATTTTCTTCTTTTTGCCTATAGTCCAGCAAAACTGGAAAAGTAGTGGCAAATATCACTTGTTCTTAGTATCTGAGATATAATCTCCCAAATTATTTGTGTTTTAAGCTGTTTGACAGCTGAAGAAGCCAAGGAAAAGATTCCTGGGCAGGTCCCAGTGCACTACAATGTTTGGAGGAGAGTGTGGGCTGTGTTTCTATATTAACCACAGAACCCAGAGATTGCACTATTCCTGTATATTTTTTTCCCAGCTATTTCATTAAGGTGTTTTAAAGCTTTCTCCACTGAATTTAAAAGAAACACAAAGACAGTAGAATTGGTAAGAGAGTTCTTCTACTGGTGAAGTGTAGCAGTGAGCTCTGGGAAGGTTCAGTCTGATTTTTATTCTGTGCAGAATACACAAAAGGTCAAAATTGATTGCCTTGAGGCATATCAGGAGCACAAATAGTGTGCCTCCTGTTGCCTAGACATCACAGGGGTTCTAAGTTTATCTGCTTAAGAACTAAGTTCTAAGAACTAGGTTCTAAGTTTATCTGCTTAAGAGCACCATCTCTGACTTTAAAAAACTCACACAATAGCATTATTGTCCCAACAGTCAGAGGACAAGCCTAAATTGCAATTTCCCCCTCCACATTATACTGGTTTGTAATGGTGGTCATGAGCACCTGCAAACTCTCTAAAGACGTGACCCAGTTCAGAGCTAAAAGCTCAAAAACCTTTTCTTTATGCAACATATGTTAGAAGTGTCAGAACATTTGGATTTTAGAATTGCTGTGTCTAACACTACATTGATAGCACAGATACAGACTAAAGCACTACTGCATTCTTTCCCTGAAATGAAATTTATTTAGTGAGGACAGAGACCAGAGGAGATTGGAAATGCTGGTTATAGAGCCACTCCACAAGACTTTTTAACATCTCATCCTCATTGAAGAAAAGATGTAGTCATGTGGAATTAATGCATGGCATTAACAAGAGTGTGGATTTGTAAAAGGGAAGATGCAAGAGAAAGGATCTCCATTCATTTCCTTTTATAATGTCTTCAGTTTGGCAGCGTGGTTTTTTTTTTATTTCAGTGATAAATCCAGAAACACTTAAGCTATTACAAAGAATTACATCCTATTGATGAAATGCTGCAGAGCTGTTCTATTGTAGTCTAATGGGAAAAAGACACAGTGAATAATAAGAAATTATATCAAGACAAACATCTTAATTAGCTTGATTCCATTATAATTCTACTGTAAACTTTGTAGCACTATTACAAATGGTTTCATTTAACATAGGAGTTCAAAATACAGTCATCCACTAAGTATATTTCAAAATGTAGAACCCTGATCCTACTCCCCTTAAATTCTCATTGTGTGTAGGAAGGAAACCCAGTCTGAAGACCAGCTATGATTTTTCTTTGTACCTTTATCTCTGGGAGATAAGGAGTATTTGTGAATCTGCCACACATAACAAAAGTCACCTCCCATTCCCCTCATTTCCCTACTTCACTTTGCCCCATTCCTTCTAAACAATCAGCAACAAAAACCTGTGGAAGATGGGAATATCTTAAATGCTAAATTTTTGGGATTTTCTGGAGCTGTTCATTTGAGCAATCAGTATCTTTGCCTGTCTCTCAGCCAATGTTTTTATAGACTTGTTTCCATGCCTGAATTTTGCTAAAATTTCCAGTATTCAGAAAAGTCCATAACACTGAGCAGCTGGAAGAGGAGAAAAACAGCCCATTATGTAAAAGAATTATAAAGAGCAGGGGTTTTCTTGTCCCCAATATTAAAGGACAATGACTGCTGCACTTTATCCAATTTCTAAACATTTTAATAAGAGATGAACAATTTAGCTTTTTATAAAAAGGGTGAAAACATTTTTTTTTTTTTGGTGAATTTTTGCAGGAAACATTTTTTCAGGATATTTTTTTATATTTTTTACAGTGATATTTTTTTAAGCCTTATTTTGCATTCTGTCCTTATATTACTTCTATACCAAACCCTTCCCACCAGCCAAAATACCTGAAGCAAACCAGCTGGCAGAAACACTACATTTGCCTTTTTATTTTTTCTTTTAACCCCACTTCTGATATCATACAGGAAACAGAAAGGAGAATCTCCATAGGAGTGTATTTTACTACTAACCCACTTAAGCAGTTTGTTGATAAGTATTTAATGTAAACTGACTGATCTGCCATGGAAAAGACTGAACAGCAAAACTCTCACTAAGTCTGGCTCCTCTGTTCTCTAACCCTAAACTGTGCTGCTAAACCACGTGTTATTTCAATTAAAATACTCACAGATAGCTGGGAATCTGATTTAAATCCACTGATTATTTTTTAATTCATGGTAAAAGAAAAAGACCTCTGTCTCAGATCCAGTGCTACAATGTGTGATCCCCAAGGGGACCAGAGGTTGCTCCTAAACCCAAGACAAAAAAAATCTGATTTTACTTTTTGCTTGTGCATGTGCCCCGTAAAGATTCCTTTAATTTTATCTTTTTTTTCATTTCCTTAAAAATAATTATTTTTAATCTCAGAAAGGAATGCCTTGTCAGAGTAAAACGAAAAAATACGGAAGCCCTTCAGGCTGTTCCAATGCCCAAGGAATCCCACAGACCTTCCCCTGGCAGCCAGAGCTTTCCATGTGCATGGGCTGGACAAGGCTCAGCTCCAGCAGAGCCCCCCAGCCCACTCAGGGCTGTGGATGGCAGGGTTAATAAACCCTTTCCTGTCAGCCACAGCTCTGCCTCCAGCTCAGCAAAAAAAGGGGGTTTTATCCCAGACCTTTCTATTTCTTCTTTGGAATAAATATACTGACACATTAAAATGACAATTGTCCTCTTATCTGTCTCTTTTCTGCTTAACTTGTGCATTGTTGAACATAAAATTGTCTGAGTAGGAAAAAACCTTAAAGTTCATCCTGTTCCACCCCTGCCATGGGCAGGGACCCCTCCCACTGTCCCAGGCTGCTCCCAGCCCCAGTGTCCAACCTGGCCTTGGGCACTGCCAGGGATCCAGGGGCAGCCACAGCTTCTCTGGGCACCCTGTGCCAGGGCCTGCCCACCCTCACAGGAAGGATTTTTCCCAATATCCCACCTAACCCTGCCCTCTGTCAGGTTGAAGCCATTCCCCCTTGTCCTGTCCCTCCAGGCCCTTTATAAAAATCATCTCTCTCCATCCTGCCTGTAACTCCCTCCAGGTCCTGGGAAGCTGCACTTGGCTCACCCCAAAGCCTGGGTTTAATTTCAGTACCAAAGCCTGTTATCTTTAGCTCATAAACCAGTTTCAAGCAGAAAGTGTGTGTGCACATGAGAGACAAACACAAATGTTCTTTTCACTGTCTCCTCCTTGCATTTACAGAGGGGGAGCTCTGCTTCTCTGGAGCATCCTCATTGCCCCAGCATGAGGCTGCAGAGTGCTAATTTTAAATATTGAATTCCATGAACTAAGTAAAGTAATTTTCAGAACAGTCTGTGGTCAAGACAGACAAAAAAAGTTGCATTTTTTTGTTCTTGACAGACTAGACCGGTCCCAAAATAAACAAATCCTACTCCCTAGTACAGGTAACATCTTTATGTGTTTTCTTCTAAGACTTAAAATAAAAAAAAAAAGCCCCAAATCTTTCTGATTATCAGCAAGATATTTTAGTAACTCACAGTCTTTGGATCAGCAGTAAATTTGGCTACAGCTGAATTTTTAGCAGAGCAAGACTAAACAAAGACTGAGTCTTCCCAAGAGGTGATTGCTCTTTTGAGCAAAGCAGAGCTCACAGCCACAGCAGGTGCTCTGGCAAGAGAACAAGGGAATTCTGGTTCAGGAAAGAAGCCTGGAGAGTAAAACCCTGCTGTCCTTGTCTCCCCTTTCATGAAGTGATTGAAAGGCTACAAATACCAGAATAGATGATGTTCTTCAAATATATTTTTGTTTTAAGCTTCATCACTGAAATGATATTTAATAATTATTCACTTAAGTAACATATTCATGTTTTACTAAATGTATCTTAATTATCTATAGAATATTTCAGTTGCATTTTAAAGACTGATCCCTGTAGCAGGGGAGGTTTCCATGTGCACACAAAACCTGTGACATATCAGATATCAATATTGGGAAAAAATTGTGGTCCAAGACAAGTCCAGGATCTGTAACAGAACTCCTGCCCAGGGTGCCACTTCCAGATTCCTACTGCATCATTTGTGTTAATATTTAATGGATTCAGCACCTTAGGATTTGGTAAATAACTCCGTTACTTGCAGGTACAGCAATGATGACCCTTATTGCTATTTGGTTAAAAAAAGAGCTCATCTTATCTACACATGGAACAGTGATGCCTCAAAGGTGAATTTCTCACTTTATACTCCTGATCAATAAAGAAAACATTCCCAGCTGGGAGAGGAGAGTTTCCAGTAAACCCTGTGATCTTTGAGTGACCTCCAGCAAGAATGAAAAAAATAAAAATAAAGAAGAAATTAAAGTTGATCTTCACCACCAAACTCTCAGTGCTAAAGTCAGCTTTGATCTCTCCAAAGTGCAGGTCTGTCACCAGATTTGCAGCTGGGAAGGGAATTGTGTGTCACACATGCCCTGGCACAGACTGGCACAGGGTGGCTGAAGGAAAACATTGCTATGAAAACTCCCACAGCTCTGTCTGAGAGACAATGAATTCTAGGAAAAAAAAAATCTAGAGAGGCAAAGCAGACCTTAGGAAAGGGACACAGAAGACAAAATGGTCCTTCTTTATGATGAAAAAATTATCTTAATGCAGAAAAACTAAGAAACAGCACATGGCTGAGAGGATAAATGTAACCTGAACAGAGAATTCACCACTGAAATAAAGACAGGATGAGGAAGATAGAGGTGTGAGTGCCTCATTCACATAGAATCTTCTTTATTTTCTAAAAATATTAAAATGTTGACTTTTCAAAAGCAGATGTTTTCCCCCTGTGATTAACACAAAAGCAAGAAAGGCATGAAATTCCAGCAACTTCATTTTCAGCTGCCAAAACTCCCAAGGGAAACACTGGAAGGTCCAAAAGACAGCAGCAAAGTTGGCTCCCTGTGCTTTGTTTTAATTGTGAGGTCTCTTTATGTAAATAGGATTATGTGCTGTAAAAGTAGAATTTGGGGTTGTCAGTTTAGAGGGGTTTTTTGGCTCAGCATTTTTGGTGAAATACTAAATTCTATAAAAATTATTTTTTTTCCCCTGAGTTCTACTCATTTTCAACATGAAATACAGAATGTGCTGGAAAGCCCAGAGCACACATCAAACCAAATTTTAACATTTCTTTTTAATGACATGGGTTTTCCTTCTTTTTTCTTTTTGGGAGGTGTTGTCATTTTAACATACACAGAAACATCAAATACTGGTTTGATAATTTTGTTAGGATTGTTTTATTCAATAACATTATTACCCAGGCAGTGATGTACAGAAATCAATACCACAAAGTGGAGGTGTTAAACAGGAAATTGTTAGATCAAACAGAATATTTCATTACCTTTCCCAGATGCATGTTTTTGTTTTGTTTTTAATCTGCTCCACTAATGACCAAAAATATCAGAATCACAGTCTGTGGCTTGAATTTTAAAATACAATTATCAAAGAGTGCTTTCTTGCACATCATTATTTCCCTGTGTACTTTGCAGGAATTTGCAGCCTGTCACGTCTGTGGATTAAGTATTTCCCAATATGCAAAGTGAATCAGAGAAATACTATTAAGATAAATAAAATAAACCCTAAATTTTCATTGTCATTAGGGGGATTTTGACATCCTCCATCCATTTCTGCTGCAGGCTTTGTATCTTCAGAAGTGAGGAACAAACAGACTCAAAAACATTGGAAAATTCACCTGTAAACAGGCCATGAGGAAAGTAAATACCTGATTTCTCTGCCCCAAAAATTAAAGTCCAAAGCAAAGTAAAAATGGTGATCTGTGGAAGGCGACAGGCAGTGGGAGCCAAACCTCCAGTGAAATTAGTTTATAGTCCCAACCTTGTTTAACCACTGCTATAATGTTGTGAACTGATAATTTTACACCCAGAAACAGAACATTATAAGGGTACAACAAAGGGAAAACTCATTCAAAGACTTGATCTGTATTCAGTTTTTACTGTCTTAAATCTAAATACTAAAGGAAGAACACTCTTAGGCAAAATTTCCTTGGGGGTGGGGAAGGAAATAAAAAAAGATAAAAAGAAGATATGGGGCCTTACAGATGATTTTTATTCTCTTGCTGACTGCCACTCTCAATGAAAGTTTCTCCCCTAGAAAGAACCAATTCCAACAGAGAAACTACAGTTACTTTCAAGCCACAGCAGTGTAGAACTCTTGGCTTCTGTATATTAACATTTCTTAGAAATTCTATTGCACTTTTTAACTTTTCAGGGAGTTTAAATGTCTAAGTTAGATTATATGAATAATGTAAGATTGCTAAATTGTCCTTCTCTCTATACTGACTGGAGAGGAAATCTAAATGAATTACACATCAGTGATTTATCCAGAGACCACGGTCTGAATATCCAACCATTTAAGTTCTACTTTGGTTCATAAAGATGTGAGAACGCCTGGTTTTAGTTTGTTAGGCCATGGAGAACTCCATCCTGAGAAAATTCTGCCTTTATTTTCACCACAGAAACCGATTAAAAGCTCAGTGAAAACATGTATATATTTAAAGCTGACCTCCTTTGGCTGCTCCACTTCCCAAATATTTACTTACAGAGCACAACACCCACATGCCCCTCAAGCTGGGAGGGCAGACTGAGGGAATAACCAGGGATAAATTCAGTGTACAGACAGTCCTTGTGAGGGGAGGTAGAAGGGGAATGCAGAATTACCCAGAACTGGTTCCAGGGGTGATGGAAGGCAGGGCTCTGTGGTGGGGCTGTTTGTGAGTACCTGGCAGGGGCTGTGCTTTCCCCCCCAGCCTTGTGCATCCCAGCAGGGCCAAGAGGGGGTTTTATTGCAAGGAAGCATCAGGGCAGTGCCAGAGAGCCCCAGAGCAGGGCCTGGCAGATCTCTGCCTGCAGCCCAAGATACCAAGCAGCTGCACTTTTGATGTGTCATCAGATTCTCTTTTGCATTTACTCATTGGAGATCAAAGCATTGACACGGGGGATGAAAAATCGCTGGATCTGTTCTAGCACGGGGGTTCTTTGATCAGAGGTTACACTTAAAAAAAAAATAAATAAATAAATCAATTTATTTGTTATGCCTCAGTGCAATTATTGGATCCAAAAATCTCTAGATGGATGCTTTGCCAAGTCCCACAAGCAGCGTTGAATCCTTGTTTGCACCTTGATTAGGTTTTCTCTGGACACTGCCGTCGAATCACTGACTATGAAAATAACTGCTGCTGTAATCTAAATTTGCAAAGGTGCTAAAACAACACAGAGTCACAAGAGTTCCTCAACCTGTAGGTCTGCAAATTCAACATTTAATATTCTTTTACCACCTCCTAGCCTGTAATGGTCAAAGACTGGAATTTTAGCAGAATGCATTGTGAGGCAACTTTTCCAGTGCTCCCCAAAGATAATGCCTGAAAACAGGCATCACTCCTAGAAATCTCAAATTATTACCATTTTCTATGAAAGGATATGGCTTAAAGCAGACAAGATCAACAGATGGAAGTGCTGCCTGCCCTTCAAGAGACACTAATTCCTGCCTTGTCCTTTTGCCAAGTTCACTGTTAGTGACAAAATACTCATAATAGTATTTGCAAATTCCCAACTTCAAATTTAAATTTCAATTCTATTCCAAAACCTACTTATTTTTATGACATCAGGAAAAATTGGGATACTACATTTAAATTTAAAAAGAGAAATTAAATCGCTAACAGCAACTTCCCCCCCTCCACTGCCATACTCATGGCATTGGGATGTAGTGTGAGATGTAAAATTATTAGAAAGTTTGATAGCTTTTTCTAAACTTCTGTGAGCAAAGCACAAGCTGTGATTGTTGATACTCCCCTTCCTCTGGTTGTATTTTCAGTAATAATGGCACTTGCTGTGCTAAATATCAGATGCTTAGCACTGCACTCTCCTCAATATTGGCCAGTGAGTAAAAATTTCATCCACAATATGCAAAAATCTCAAAGTGAGGCAACATCCTCCTGGTTTATCTTTTGTGTTCAAACCAAGAACATTTTTCTATTTTAACTGCAATTGCTCAGGAGTGTTGTAAGAGTTCCAAAACACCAGAGCTGTGCTGAGGCACCAGCAGCAGCCCTGCCCTGTGGGAGCCCTGAGCCCACAATAAACAGCACTTAGGGCTCAAACAGCTCCATTTTTATATTCACCTCCTCCAAGAACAAAAAAAAAAAAAAA
>VZTR01031395.1:872151-888997 GCA_013400775.1 Chaetops frenatus
AGTTTTTCCTTTATAGCCATAACTTCTAGTCTCTCAAGGATTAGTTGGAAACCATTTTTTTTTTTTGAGAAATGGAAACAATTTTCAAGGTTCAAAAGGAAGAATTCTATCAAATAAGGAAAAACCTCATACCACACCCAAGTAAATTTCTTTTCCAAATTTATCATGCTTAGGAACCCTATCTTAATGTATTCTAAAGAATGCAAACTGAAATATAATAAAAATTAAGAATAAATCCAGAATATGGTCTTTTCAGTTCAGCCAGTTACTGATTATCTCCTTTCCACACAGTCCTTTGTACTTTGCATTTCTAACCTAACACATCATAATATAACCTCAGACTTCATTAAACTCATCACTGCCAGAGGACACAACTCAGCCACCCTGAGTAGCTGGAAAAACCAAAGTCTGCCTTTGGACCACTAGAAGAGAGAAATTCTGTCCACACAATTTAAATCCAAACTCTCCATCCTCCTTGGACTGAACCTGCTGGGCAAATACATTCCTCTGACAACAGCATCACACCAAAACCTGCATTTTCCACCACATCTGTAAAATAGTTTTAAACATATCAATATAGGTTTCAAAAATGTAAAAATTTAAATTGATGTATATATATAAAATAGTTAGGTGTTTTTTTTTTTTTTTTTTTTTTTAAATAAAGCAGCATACAGAAAATTCCAGGAAAATATTTCTTTCAGGAAAAAAAAAACAAAAACCAAAAACCACACCTCATTTCCAAAAGTACTTCATGGATACCTTGTGGGGGACCATTTCTGTAGGAATTCACTTTCAAAGGAAATTCAAGCTCCTTGGGTGCCAGAATAGAGCAAGAGATAAATGAACAGAGCCACCTCTGCCTTACCTGAGCCAGGATTTGGACACAGAAATTCTGCCCCAAGGCTCCTGAGCAGGGGCTGGCTCCCACCCAGCTGCTGGCAGCACCTCTGAGGAGAAACCCTAAGGATTAGAGAAAAGGGGAAAAAAAATACATTAAAAAAAAATCAGGTTGTTAAGGCCATCCAACAGTCTTTGATCTAAGATGCCATCATTTTAAGAAGCTAAAATTTGTTGAAATACCTGAAATATCAGGTATGTCATGGCTGGTTAAAGAAGATGAGATTATTGGGATTTCAGATGAGATAACCTGGGATTTCAGAAGGCCAAGCACAACCCAAGGCTTTCCAATTTGTTTTGGAAACAAGAACTTCCACCTGCATCACACTCCAATGGAACTTAGGCTTTTTTCTTTGTGAATCACTCTGCATTCCAGAAATTTAACAGGAATTTCAAGCTTCCCAAAAATTGGGAAGAATCTTGCCAAATAAGCCATTAAAAATTAGCCAGAAGAGCTTTCAAACTTGTCAAAGAATTTTAGTTCTTCCACTTTATCCTTCTTTTCAGGCCTGGGGCAGTATCAGAAACCTGGACTTACTGCAATGTTCAGATCTGTGAGAAATTAATTATTTATTGCCCTTTCCAGAGGGTTTGGCCTTTGGTAAGTTCAATTTCATTTATGACTATTGTGAAACATATGAACATCATGAGAGACTGCTCTTTATCTGCCAAGTATCATTCTTCTCCTGATAACTAAAATATTTTACCTCATAAAACCAAAACACACATTTTATGAAATTGATAATACATATCTTACTTAACCATTTCACAAACAAATTGCATAAACAGATTTATTTTAAAACCTATTAACACAAAGGATATTTTGTTAAAATAAATTTTATTTATAGAAGTTCATTTTAAAAGTGCTTAAGCATTTAGATAGAGAACAAAGAGAAATTGTGTACATCAGAAAACAATTGTTCAGCTAACTGGTTTTATGACTCTGAATCTTTTTTAAGTTGACTTATTAACTATAATTTGTTAAAACCAACTGCAAGCTGACCTCACACCAAGAGCAGCCTTCAGTCAAAAAAAGAATCTCTTTATGGACCATTATTGCTCCTCTTGCAGCAAAATCCAGGCAGAATCAAGAGAAAATGTGGCTGTGACCAATTGTTTACCTAGTTTTTTTCTCCACTAGTTCCAAAGCAAAGAGGCTGCTCTCATCTAGCCCCCAATTAATTTGGGGTATTAAATTAATAAATAATAAACAGGACAAGCTGTTCTGAGATAGTGACAAGCTGAAAAACAAAGTATTGTGGTTCCTATATTTCTACATTTCCCTAATTTCTGGTAGTGAATAAACAAGTTTATTTTCCTGAAGAGAAAAAGAAACATTTAATCCCATATTTTCCCCCCCCCTTACCTTTGGGAACACCCAAAAGGACAATTAAGCTGCCCATTCACAGCACACCAGTGTCAAATTAAAAATACTCTCCACAGTTACAAAAGGGTGTTTATGGTCTAGCAGGTTATCTTTGATTTATACCACTGTGGCCACATTCCAGCTCTAACAAATTACTTCCACCTACCAACAACACCAAGCATATTTTCCCACAGGGCACAGCACTTTAAGCACTTGACCTCTAAATCTGACAGTATTTGCACTGCACATTGTTATCTTGCAAGAAAAAACATGGCTTTGCTCTTTTTCTACCAGCCATTTAAGGAAAAGGGAAATACACTATAATATCTTGTTTGGTTTTTTTATTTTGCAGATGTGAATTAAAGCGAAGTAATTTCATATTTAGATGGAAGCTAAAATTCAGATAATTTAAATATCTGCAGAAAAATATTACATAACCCAAATACAACTCCGATTTTACACACATCCTCACTTCACTTCTATTCTTGCTCTGGCAAGAATATATTCAACCTGAATATTTCACAGCAGAACCTGGTTCTGGAGCCCAGGATGATTGCCCTGGTGATAGCACTGCCACATTGCCATCTCCTGTGATATGACAGCCCAAAAGACAGAAAAAAAAGGGCAGTACTAAACCTGAGAAGGCTTTGGTTTGGACTCCGATTTTGACAGAGCGTTCAAGGTACATTTCATTCTGCTGGACTGGTTTGTTTGATAAGGATATCCCTCAGCACAGAAAAAGACCAAGCCATGAAAGAAAATAACTTCTGTCCTCCTCCCTGGTTTATCTGTGCATCCTCCTGTCAGCACAAGGCACGGGATGTTTCCCTTGGGGCTGGGACCCTCCATGAACTGCAGGGACACCCCGTCCCTGTGGCTGCCAGGAATTAATGCCCTTTTACCCTCGAGAGCTCAGCCAAACTTTTCTGTGGGAATATGGAGTTGAACCTGTCAGCCTCCTCCTAATCGTGCCCAGCACTACACAGGAATTTAATGAGAAAATACCCAACAGATCTTAAGAGTTAATGGCCATTAATGTTTTTCAGCTATTTCAACTCTCCTGTCTAAAACTCAAATTATGGACAATAAGAAGCTGCTTTATCTTTTCTAAAAGGGACCTGAATAAAGATATTTTTGACTTCTTGTTTCTCCTTATTACATATTGCTTTTAAATATTTGTGAATGTATATTTACAGAGTAAGTATTTGGAATATAAAGTAAATAATTGGAATGATAGCCAAATGTGTTCAGTGAAAGACAAATGATGGACTCATGCATGGTCTCAATTCAATATCAGGAAGTGGCCCAGAAGGTGTCTTGAAAAACCCACAATTTAAAGTTGTTTATGTTAATAATTACTGATGTATTAACTTGAATTAGGAAAAAAAAGAAGGGCAGAAATTGTCAAAATCAGGATAAATAAATCTTGCTCCACCTTTATCATTGTGGGAAATATTTTAGTTGCTTCCCAAGGTTTAAATAGTTGTAAATATTTAATTAAAGGACTAGAAAACAAGATTTATTCCCTTTATTTAGTCACTGCATCTGTCAGTAGGGAGGTAGACAACCAGCAACTCTAAGTTGTGTGGTAACTTCTCATTTCAGTGAGAAGGAAAAATAAGAGTTAAAGGTGTTAAACACTACATAGACCCAATGAGGAAATCGCATGATAAAAATGATGGCTTAGTAGGAGGTGGGATTTGGGATGTTAACATGTGAAATTTGTACAATGAAAGCTTCTCAGTTACCAATCTCCTCAGTAAGAAACTGAGCAATGCAGTATTTCATCTCTGGGAAGGGTTTGCTTTCATTTTTATAATAATATTAGGTCATGCAAATAGAGCTTGGTGTAGAAGGCAAAGACCTTAATATCTGCAAAGAATAATTTCCATAATGTTCTCAGGGTTTGGATTTTTTCCTCTCCTTTCTTCATTCACACGACACACTACTATAAATATTGCACAAAACTGATAATACTACATTTTATAAATTATTGAGCTGAAACTTGACAAAAAAGAACACAGACACTCCCAAGGAAATAGCTGCTTAATTTCTAATGCTTTTATCCTCCCTCAATTTACAGCAGACACTTCAGCATAGCTGTGATGAAAGCCTGTTCTCTCTGTTTAAATTGAGCTTGGGAGAGGTGTGAAGCAAGGAGCACACACCCCTCAACCCTCAGCTCTGCAGCAGTAAAGCCACAGTTCCTCCACAGCCTCCTAATTGTGCAAATGAAGTGCAGGTGGATGTCCAGGGAGTGATTCAGGCCTGGCTGGGAGGTAAGCACACAACTGGCAGTGTCTCTGTGCCACGGGGCTGCTGCTCTGGTGGCATCTGCTCCCAAGAAGAATTTGTGCCATTTGTCACAGGCAGGCAGTGACTGACAGAACCCTCCAGTAGAGCTCTTCCTGCCTTGTCTTCACCAGCCATAACCCACATGGAGGAGTTAGAGAAATGAGCCTCATCTGCAGGAGTTCATTAGAAATAACCCCTTTATGACTGAAGCCTTGCAGGAGCACACAAATATTCAGCCAGCAGCTCAGGGAAGGGGTGAGCTGCAGATGACTCCCAGCAGCAATTTCTGTGATTGCTAACCTGGATCATAATCAGACACCAGAAACTGAAACAATTTCCCAACTATTACCTGGGCATTGTAGGAACTCTCCATCACAGGGTGGCACAGGGATGTACAGGATGCATGGCAGGAGGATGAGAATGTGCCTAATCAACCTATTTTCATTTTCTGCATAAAATATTTCATTTCAAATGCTCATGACAGATTGAGCTGAAAGGCTGGTTTGCTGAAATCTTCTAAAGTGGTAAATAATTTCCAAACCCACTCTCTTCTACCCCATGGCCCTCTTCTCTCACACTTTTACAGGCAAAGCTTTTTTTCCTTTTACCATTGGAGAAAACCATTCTCGTGTTCTACTCTGACATATTGATGGTCCTAATAGGTGTTATTTTCATAAAAAGCTTTGTCTTTGCTTCCTCTTTACCACCTCTGAGTTTCACCATGGAGTTTGTGATCCATACCCAGAGACCCCAGGCTGATCCTTTTGCAGGGTTTCCTTCCATTCCTTCTTGGTGGGAGGAATAGTGATAATACTTTGATAGTATTAATTAATTTGATAATATCTGAATTTGGGTTTTGTCCTATATTAAGCACTGTTTTCCATTTGTTTGAGTTCTGCTTTTTATCTCTGTATTTCAAAATTTTCAATTCCACATTAGAATCTCACAGTAAGTGAAAAGAGATCTGCTCAACCAACCTACCACTAAAGAAGGATTCTCTGGTAACTCCTGGTAATTCCTGCCAGGAACCAGACACACAGAACTAAATATCTTTAAAGTGTAGAAATTACTCTGAATAAATTTTGGGGGCTTATGGGAATTTTCCAGTAGAGTGATGGCAGAAGTTCCTGTGCTTCCCACTATCCATGGGAATATAGCTGCACATGTATCTGATACAGAAAGATATCATAGATGGGAAATATAAATAATTAATGTCTGGATTGCTGCAATATCAATTAATGCAAAAGGACATAAATTAATGAATGTTTTTCCCATCACCAGCCAGCTTCATGTTTCCTCTGTGAAGTCTCCACTGGCCAAGGACTAGGAATTTCCATTAGTTTTTTTTTTTTCCACTGGAATGGTAACTAACTCATCTGTTCTTCCCTCTTCCCCCAGTCCTAATAACATTTCCTAGTGGAACTCTCAGCAAAGTTTTTGGGGTGAGGTTTTTTTTTTTTATTTATTTTTATTTTTTTATTTTATTTTTTGTGGAGTACGAAATGTGCTGGTTTGGCACTTCTGAACCCAGTGAAACTTTGAATTGCTGTACTGAAGTATCAAACACCAGTAAGGAGCNTTTTTGAGATTTCTGCATGTGCAGGCAAACCCCTTGAACACACAAGGGTTGGGGCCAGCCCAAGGAGTGGATATTTGCATTCCTCAATGCAGGAAGAAAACAACAGCATTAGACTCAAATTATAAAAATCAAATATTCCTTGCTGAGCATGTGCAAGACAAGCTCAAACTGAGCACTGGGGTATTAGAGAGAAATTCCAGCTAAGAAATGCACATAAACATTATATTTCCTTTTTCTTTCTCTTTTCTTCTTTTTCTCTCTTGGTATCTCCTGAAAGTGCAATGTGAAATTTGTGTGTGTTTGATGGTTTTTGTTCTCCAGCTCCATAACAACATGAAAACTCTCTCTGAACAGTTAAATATTCCACTTTTGTAGCTGGGTCCAAATCTGAATACATATCTATGGCTCGGCCCCCTGCTGCTTAAAGTAATTTGCACTCAGATCAAATTGTGATCCCCAGAAATAGAAGTATTTATATTGAAAGAGAGCTGAATATTTACAAAGATAATGTTATAAACCAGAAAATTATGATATAAATATGATTGCACCGTGTAAGTCAGATAAAATCTACACAATCCTTTTGTTTAAAGAAACCCAGAATGATTTTGTTTCTGAAGTACACATAAAAAGAATTTCAATAACATTGTCTTTTCAGGCCTTATTGTTAAAGGATCCAAGGAAAGTTTTTTCCCTGGTTCTAGTATTTTCTTTATAAAAGCTTTTTTTCAGACAAAGTAAGCTTGGATCATTTAAAGTCCCCACAAGGGACTGATACTTTGTGAATGGTATTTTGAATGGTTTTGATATCCCACTTTTTGAGATCCCTCTGTGGCTTTATTTTCTGGACAATTCAGTTTTTCTCTCATGCTCTGACCTTATTATGATATTGTTTTTCCCTTCTCTTCACTACCCTGTTCTGTGAGAAAGCTCTCTATAAATTTGATATAAATATAGTTCATGTACAATATCTATAACTTAGTCAACTTCACAAGGCATAAAAATAGCCATTTCTTTTTCTTTACTCCTCAGTTCTTATTTTTGTACAATATCATCCATTCCCTATGAATTCCCCTACAGCAAACTTAAAATATCCTAACCAAACCAAACTGCAACAGCAAATAGACAAGCCCTTAAAATCCATTCTATCCACACCAGCTACAGGATAATTTTTTGTTTCCTGGGTTGGCTTGTGATATTTCATATAATGCAGCAATTTAAATGCAGATGGCCAAGGAGAAAATCTATTTCTCCTCACACTGCTCATGTCCCCAGGATGCTGAGATGGATGTGCCAAGTCCTGCTTTGCCAGGAGCACACAGTGCCCAAAGGCAGGGACACCTTCCACCAGAGCAGGGTGCTCAGAGCTCCCTCCAAGCTGCCCTTGAACTCAGGTTTTAGAAATGCTTCTCTTCTGTGTAACCAAGGGCTCTGCAGCACCCTGAGTGTGCTGAGTGTCCTGCTGCCATACAGTCACCTGCAGTCTAACTGGGGGCCTGGACAGGGAATTGCTCTGTGGGAATTTAATCCACTCCCCTGTCCTTCTTTTTGCCAATACTCAGTTCAGCCTCCCAGGGTTTTTGCCAGAACTCCTTGATCTGCAGACCTTGATCAGTCACTGCTCGAGTGCAACTCATGGTGGTGACATGATGGAGAGAGGGGGATGAATATGCTAAAAACAGAGGGGAGATCCACAGAGATCCCTCCAGAAACCCAAAATATACATTTTCAGTGATATCCCAGACACAGCTGTGAGCACAGGACTGCATTATTCTACAGCCAAGAGGCCAAAGAAAGCTTGAAGAACTCCGAGACAGTCTTGATGAGACAGCTTCTCCATAACCTTGTCCTGCTGATTTTTAGCACTAGGAGAGGGGATTTACCCTTCCCAAGGCCTGGCAGGTGAGGTGCAGCAGGGCTGAGCCTTGTCCTGCTGGTTTTAGCTCTAGGAGAGGGGATTTACCCTTCCCAAGGCCTGGCAGGTGAGGTGCAGCAGGGCTGAGCCTTGTCCTGCTGGTTTTAGCTCTAGGAGAGGGGATTTACCCTTCCCAAGGCCTGGCAGGTGAGGTGCAGCAGGGCTGAGCACGAGTGACACTGCTGGATCTATTGTGAGTGCATCAGTATTTTCAGCAGGTCTCTGCTATGTGAGGAGGACGATGCCAACATCCCCAAGGCATTAACAGTCTAAATTAGACAGACAATGTGGCTGAAAAACTGAATATCTTACATAAAACAGGGGAGGTCAAAACTCACATGGTGATGATAAGTTATCTCACTTGCCTGGTAGACTTCACGGAAGAAATAAGTTTATGTATGGGCTGCCTCCTCTAATTCTGAATTCTCAGAGCTTAGGAATGATTGTTTATCTGCTAACAGCCTGCAGGGATTTGGTAAAATAGCTACAGCATAAAACTGAAAAATAATTGAAATAAATAAAGTGCTACCTGGCACCATGCTTGTTTATTCTGTGCATCTGATATTAACATTCAGATGTCTTATGCTCGTAATACATAATAAGAAATGAAAATGTCATAAAATCAATACCTTCTAACAGCAGAGGGAAATGTCACAAATTATCCCATTCTCATTATAGTTTTCAGACAGTAATTTCACAAGCCTCCAAGGGATTAGGAAAGCTGAGCATATTTTTACTCTACCCTCAGATGTCAGTTTTATTGTACATGATCTAGGCAGTGAAGGTTCTCTGCTCCAGAAGTTAGAAATCAATTGTTTTGCCAATGAGATTCTTTTGCAAGGCTGTTAGCTGCCTTTGTAAGTGTGAAACTACCAAATTCTGGTTTCCTGCTTAAATTACTTTGCAATACAAAATTACACTCCAACCCCTGATGTGGTGCAGGCTCCTGCTGGCTGCACATACAGAACGGAGAGCTGTGCTCCTGACAAATCAACTTTGCACCTTCTAAAGAAAAGAGATTTATGAAATCTGCTCTAAACATTTAATTCCTCACCCATGTGTTCCTATAAGGGGCTTTTTAACGCGTGATCAGAGTCTGCTTGACCCTGCCTGGACAAGAATGAGGCAGGAGGAGCTGCTCTGTCACCATCCCAATGATGGCATCTGCAAATTTTGCACCAGAGCAGTGGATGCTCCAGGTGAAACTCAGACCTGTGGTGCCAGCTGTGTTTATTTCACCAAACTGATTCACTTCACTACTGATCCCCATCCTCTGACCAATCTACCTGCAGACGTGGTACTCAAACTGCTCAGCAGAGAACCAGGCACAAAGCTCTGAGAGCTGCAGGATCTGCTGTCACCCACACCGTGGCAAAGCCAATCCCCCCTGCACCGCTTGGCTGGACACCAAACACTCCTTGCAGCACATCACAGGGCCAGGTGAGGCCACAGCAGCCAGAAACAAAGCTCTTTCCACAGAATATCCCCAGCTGGAAGGGGCCCGTTTCAATCAAAGCCCATCCCCTGGCTCTGGATGGGGCAGCCCCAGGAGTCCCCACCCTGTGCCTGAGGGTGCTGCCCAAACACTTCTGGAGCTCTGCCAGGCTCAGGGTTCTGAGTTTTATATCACACTAAGAAATCTTAGGGAAGATATTTTGTAGGGGTCAAATGGGAACATCACACACATCAAGGATTCTTGCACCCAGAAAGGTGAGTCATCCCAATAAAAATAAAATAATAAATAAATAATATAAAAACCAAACCAAACAAACAAACCCCCCAAAAAAACAAAAAGCACACAAAATGCCACCAGAAACAGAGGACCCAGGCTTTGGGGATAGTTCCTGTTATGGCTGCATTTAAAATATAAACTGTCATTGCAGTGGTCTGGAAAAAGATGATACCTCTTGCCAAAACCCAAAATGTCTTTCATTGTAAAACCTCTCCAGTTTTGACAGAGACTGCAAAGCAGGAAATTTTGCCAATACAAATGTTATCCCAGACATCCTCTTCAAAACATAAACCATTGTACAACAGCTAGAGCTAAAGGAGTATAACCCATACAAATATGAAAAGGCTGTGATTTTTAATGGAATCTTTCCCAACAAAACTTTAACCAGAGAATTTAGTACTTATTAGATTAGAACTCTGGAAATTCAGATAGTTACATGGTGTTAAAAAAAAAGAAAAAAAAGCAGCTGGGATCAAAGATTCTCTGCAAGAGAAAGGCTCAATGTGTTACTACAGAGATAACTCACAATTTATCTGAGACCTCTAAATACCTCTGAAGCTCAACACAGCATCATTCCTTTGAAAAGGCCAGTTTTAAAATAAGGGCTATATTAATAAAATATAAATTAGATTATATAATTTTTTAAAAAAATAATCTTGAAGTATTTTGGAAACTTGGCCAAACTCAACACCAGCTCCTTACTGTGCATTATCCATTTGTTACAAAGGCTCAGAACTTTAACTGTGGAAAGAGCAGCAAAGGCCAATTCATTAAATAATGTTCCAGTATTTAATATACTCATTTATCAGCATGGAATATTGTGGAACCAAATTCTAATCTCAGTCCAACTACTCTGAGCTTCTATGATGAAAAAGATAATAGTCAATACCCTGGACATCAAATAGAAGAATAAAGAATAAACTCCCCCCTCCCTACAAAGAGCTGAAACTCCCCAGCTCCCCCACAGCTCCCAAATAAAAAAAAAAAAACAANAAAAAAAAAAAAAAAAAAAAAAACAAACCACAAAAAACCCAAAACAAAACAAAAAACAAATAAAAACAAACAACCAATTTTTTTTTATAACAGATATGAAAAATATATTCATCCATCCTTTCTGACATTATGCATTTCAAATGCACAAAAGAGAAACATGTTAGCTAAACATAGATAACTCTAGCAGAGAGCAGAATGGCTCACAAGATGAATATCAGATGAAAATGACAGCTGTTACAATTAAATTCAGTATTTATGTTTTCCTAGTTGAAAATGATATCTTATTTACAAACAAAACTATCTCACCATCTGAGGAAAAAAACAAGCAGCTACTTTTTTTTTTTTACTTTAAAAGAAATACTGCAAGAAAAGCTCTTTTCAAGTTTAGATTTTCCTTCTTTTTTTAATTGGTTCCAGAGCATTCTCTTTTGTTTTAATTTCCACAAGTCCTTTCCAGGCCTTGTGTGTTTGCAGGGATTTATGTGTCCCTATACATAAAGAAGGTCAACAAGTGCACTCCAACCCAGACCTATGTTTTTTCCTCTGAGAAATGATTGTAAAACATTGAAATCAGTCCAGGAGGGAGCCCAGCTTTTGGTGCTGTCCAGAATTTTTTGTGTAGGTACCTCCTTTTGAGTACTTCATCCATCAAACCCTTCCTGGGGAGGGGCACAGAGAACAGGACACATTCCTCCCTCTCATCACAGGAGCTCCTGGATGCAGGTGAGTGAAATCCAAACCATCCCACGGTTTTGCCCCTGGCTTTAATTTCATATTCTGTTCTTGCCCTCAATTTCTGCTGCTGGAGAATTCAGTCCTGTTGATGTGATTAGAGAGATGTGGCACCTAACTGAGCTGGCTTGCACTACAAGGACATTTTTATGCCTTAAATTCCTTCTGAGTGTGGCAGAGCTACCTCAGGGCAACACTGTTCCATCCTTCAGGACTGCTGGATTCTTTAAAAAAAAATATTTATATTTTCTTTTCTTTAATCTCATGGTTTGGGTTGCTTAGGGAATATTTTTCCTCTCAGGCACTTGGCAGTACATCAACTCCAGAAATCACACCATTTTCCTGACCTTTACACTCTAAAACTAAGTAAAGTTTGAATCTCTTGGTTTTCTCATTTCTCTGGATTAGTTCCTTTCCCTCCTTTTGATTGTATTAGAGCTATTAGAGCTTTCTTTTCACACTATAACACCCGGATTTATCAAATTAACTGCTGTTTGGAGGGTTTGGGATTTGAGTTCTGAATCTTGTTGTTGATGAATACTCCTGCAAGTATTCCAGCTGAAAGCTCAGTTATGAATCATTAGGAATCACTTAAGTCTTAATGATGTCAAGCAATTAATGAACAAAAAGATAACAGCACAACATCCAAATAGATGCACAGAGTAATAATAAGGAAAATGTGCTTTCCTCAAAGTGGGAGGACTTGATAACCCAAAAGTGGCTTTGTATAAGCTTGTCATTGTTTCTACTGATTTTGCTTTTGAATATGACTTCTGCTACACATTAAAATAAGTAATTAGTGTTTATTTCCAATGTGACTGACACCTGTAGAGCACAGACAGACTGGCTGGGCAATTATGTCAACACTGTGCATTGACCTTGAATTTTGAGAGAGCCAGCTGCCAGAATAGAAATCTTTAATTTCATTGACTCATTAAATTAAAATCATTTTTAACAAAAATAATCATGGGTGAATTGCCATATGTTCTTGAAACTTGGGAGACTGGGGAGGTTTTTAAATAATCAGAGTGCAGAGCTGTTCTTTTGAACTAAAATGCTTTCAGCATTTCTATTTCAGCTACATTTACAATCCAGTTGAACATAAAGTTCTGGAACAGCAGGCAAAACTAAGTAAAGAAATGAATGATGCTGAGAGTTGCATGCTGTTCACCAAGAGATACAAGTGAGAAGGCTGTAGATGAATAAAATATTTAAATTCTAATGCAAATCTGTAAGAAAAACTCAACAGATTGAAGAAATAATTGTGATTTTATTATTTTTTTACTTTTATACGGACAACATTTCCCTGAATTAAATGCAATGTGAGTTTTAGAGCTGTTGAATATGATTCAAGACAGAAAGATGATCAACAGAACCTGCTAGAAGGGTACAGAATCTTGGTTGGAAGAACATCCAGACAAACAGGGCACCATCTGTTCTCCTGCGGTTGTTCCTACATTCAGCACAAATCGTGGCCACTGGGGCACAGACACACCAATCACAGCCCACAGATCTGGGAGAAATGGGGCATCTTTGACCCAAACCTGAACATTTTTCTGTGAACAATTTCTCCTTTTTCTCCTCTACCCAGCCTCTGAATCTTCTAGTGAATCACTGGATTTAAGAATATAATATTATTTGTGCATTTCTACCAAAGTGACTTCAGATAATCGTGGTGAGACAGACTACAATGTAATGAAATTATAAAAATGTGATGAAACTTAAATAACAAAAAATGAAAAGTTTACTGCAGGAAGAGACTTCTGAGATAAAAAGAGTGATATCAAATAGACAAAGAGACTTTCAGGAAGTTCACTGTTGTCTTCTGCTTTTACTGCCCACCTAAATTATTCTTTCTTTTGCATTAATTCATATCATCAGCAACAATATTGTACCAACTGCTAGGACACATCCATCTCTGTCTGGAGTTCTGCACTCCAATCTTCTTTTGTTTACCTCATCCAAAGACAAATTAGTGATCTAGAATTAGCAAAGTTTCCTGAAAACCTGTCCCAATGCTCTTTTTTAAAGGAATACCAAAGAAGTGACTTCTTCGATGTTAAATTTGGTGTCGCTATTGATGCCTTAAGGAAAACCTAAATCCAGAATGTACATTCAGCCCTAATCAGGACAAATTCTGATCACATTCTCTCTCTCTCTGAACTTTATTTTCTGGGGACTGCTCCTCCTCTTATTCCAAGACATTTCCTGGAGTGTCTCTCGAGGAGCAGCAGCAGGATGTATTTGTCAGTGCCCAGCCTCTCTGTGAGGCAGTGCCTCCCTGGCACAGACACCTCTGCTCCTCAGGGCTCAGCTCCAGGAGAAGGGATTTGTTTTGTTTCATTCCAACCCCCGTGGTTTGAGGCAGCTCAGCTTTTCCAGGCTGGGTTTTCTCACCCATTTTTTTCCTTTGAAGGGAATCTCCACAGCTGCCCGTGGATCTCCTGCTTTTTGTTATGATCACTAGAGCTTTTCCAGAGTGCATTGCCAGCCCTATTGCTGATTCCTGATAGAACAAAACTGCAGAGAGCTGCTCTGGGAAAAAGAGAATAGGTGATAAAGAGAATATTATGTTTCATTAGATGGTAAGAAGATATGTCAGCTTCAAAGATGAAACCAAGATCATTATGTGAGCTTCTTTTGTTAAATAAATGATGCTTAGAAGAACAGAAATGGGAATCAGAATTTAAAAGTAGATAGTATAAGAATACAGTAATTTGTTACAGAGATGTATTATACAAAACTCTATATTATTTATTTCTTTAAAAACTCTAACTGGGTAAAAGGGATACCTTGGGAAAAGAAATTGTGCCTTCTAGATTGAAGTCCATGTGCAGATTATTGGCTTGAGCTTCTTTGATGTCCCTTCATCCTCAGCCAGCACCTTTTTAATTTTGAGTCAGAAGTTATCAACTTCATCTATATTGCTGTATGGATTTTTAATTTCTTTCTCAAAAGCAAAAAATTGCCTACACAGATATTTGCAAAATAGCATAGAATTTAAAGCTGACCTATTGACACCTTCTCCTCTTTCATTGTGTTGAGAAGTTTCTGGCAGAGTGAGTGACTGAGGAAAGCAAAGCAATGCTGAACATAAGGAAGGTCAGCAAACCCACACAGTTCTTTTAATAAGATTGAGTAAGCCTTACTGTGAGTGAAAAAACCCTATGTATATTGTATATGCACACTGCTGTACATGCAAATATGCAGTAAATTATCAAATAATAGGTGAAAGCAGCACCTGGGCACCGAAGTGTTTCATCTAAGTTAAGAGAAACTTGTTGTACTAATGAATTTCTAAAAAAAAATATAAAATTGTCATTTAAAATTCCAACAAAATTCAGAATTCCAGGATACTCCAGAGTTCAGAGCTCCAGGATACTCAGGACAAGCCAGAGCTGTGTCCCTCCAGCACAGGGAAAGGGAAGGTAGGGATTCACTCAGCCATACACAAAAACAACCAGTAATTTTTTTTTCCTGCTGAGCCCTGTATGAGCTGGAAAGATGAGAGTGTCCCCAATTAATTTTGTCCTTCGTTCCCTGACAGAAGGTCCCACACTCTCATTCCAGCTGATCAGCTGCTTAATGTTCTGCATCAGAACCTGGAGCAGCCATCAGCACCCACAGAGGGCCTCAAACAGCCTTGGTCAATCAATGTGAAACATGACCAAATATTAATTACTGCTGTTAGCCTGCCTAAAATGTACAAAACTCGCAGGAAAAAATTGTATTTTTCCAGTGTTATTGATGTGCTGGTTTAGGGTTCTCAAAGGCTAACACAGTGATTTTAAAACCAGATTGAATTCTTGCACACATCACATCATTTTAAATATCCCAGATTTATCTCTTTGGAAAATGGATTCACCTAAAATATAATCCTACAAATGTGCCCTCAATCACTTTAAAATTATTTTTAAAAGCATCTTGAAAATCAAGTTATAACATACCAGATTTCCTGTTAGAACAAATCCAAGCTAAACCCCAGAAGCACAACAAAAATCAGAACAAGCCTGTAGACAGATAAGGTTCAGTAGAGGCAAAGCTTATATCTAAAGAACTATCTGTTTACCCTGACAGTTTGTTTCTCATCTTGCTTTTTTTTTTTTCCTTCTATTTTTCTATTATTTTAGGGCTTCTTTTTCCTTCAGTCTTGTCAGAAAAACCCCTCATATCAGAGCTGTATTTCTGTGCCTGCATATTCCTGCCTTGTTACATTTGGTAACTCTCTATATGAGGGCTTGTGTTTTATCTCTATTAAAATTGGAATAAAAATTGTAAATGGCTTGTTAATTAGTTGTTGCTGAAATGCAGTGTAGCATTTTGTTGAATTTGAGAGTCACATCTCAAACTCAGCACCATTCTGCACCAAATTTGGCAAATGGGAAAATGGGATCACCTCTTCTCACCTTTGCACTAATTATCTTCTGTTTAATACCATCTAATCCCTGGGAAGGTTTTTAATAGTTTCCTATTTTATTTGGAGTCAGGTACAGGTAATTAGGGGTATAATTGTACCTTGATTTCTTTTCCATGCTGGCCAAAAATTCAGGGAAAAGACACACAAGAAATGTTATTTGAAACCAGGCAACTCCTGTTGGGTATTGATGTACTGAGTAACTGTCCCAGATTATTCAGAGCTTGGGATATGCTGAATATCTGCTGGGTGTTCAGAGCTTGGGATCTTTAGAATGTAACTAAAGATTAAGAGGAAAAACTGAATGTGAAGCCCTGACAAAATACAAAAACTGAATGGCCAGAGGAGTTTTCCCCTCTGATGCAGGATATCTAAAGCAAATTTTGTAAATTTTTCCTGAATTGAGAAAGAGAATGGAAGGTGAAACGGCTGGAAAAACTCTTTGTGCCAACTCCTAAAAACCACTCAGTTCAGGATGGACAATTCACTCTGCTACCCTGAATAATACCCACAACAGCTGTAATACAGAAAAATCCACAGCATGTAACAAAGACAACAGAACTAACTTTAAAACTTTTATCTTCATGTGCCAGGGATTTCCCAAAGTTGAAATGGACCCATAATTTTTAAACAGGGTTTCTTACTGGTTGTGAAACTGTCACAGAAATCATGAAATTTTTTTTAAATAATTCATCCCTCAAAAAAAACCAAACAAAAATACAAACAAACAAAACCCACAAAACAACAGCAACAACAACAAAAAAAACCAAATAAACACCAAAAAACCCAAACAAAAAACAAAAACAAACAACCCAAAGAAACAAACAAAAAACCAAACAAACATACAAACCACAAACAACCAGCAAATATATGTTAGGCTTATTCTGTTTTGCAGGCTTGAATGGGTAGATAATATAGGTTACAAA
>VZTR01031395.1:889016-1034908 GCA_013400775.1 Chaetops frenatus
AAAAAAAAAAAAAAAACCAAGCTGAAATCCTTGTTCATCCCAACTCCTCATGAGGGAAAAAGAAAGCCATAAAAGAGCTTAAAGCACTTAAAGTAAGACTTAGTGTGCTTTTAGGTATTTTAATTGTAATCCTTAAAACCTTGCTCAGCAGCTCTCTAGACACCTGAAGCTCAGAAGTCATTTTCCTAGGAAATTACAGTTTTGCTCCTGCAAATAAATAAAAAATATCTGAGCCAGGAGCATCCTTGGCATGGCTGTTCCTGACTCAGTGAAGGGGTAGTGGCTGCACTCCTGCCACAGATTCTGGGTTTCATTTTGCTAAAAACAATCTGAGTCTGACTTAGCTAAACCCTCTCCTCCAGCTGAGTTTGAGCTGAATCTCCATCCCCCTTCCAGCCCGGGAGAAGCCAAACGTGAAGATTTCAGTGAAAAGGGAAAGCAAGAAAGGCTCTGGCTGTTTCTGCTCTCCCCACTGAGCTGAAAACACTCCTGCAAGGCAGAGAAAAGGAAATGAAACGCTGCTGCCACAAACCGTGTGTGCAGCATCTGCAGAGATGAGAGGTGTTTTTATCTCGGCTGATGAGAGTTCTTATCTCAGGCTGAAAAGAGCAGCAGAGGAGGAGGAGGCTGTGCTGTGACACAGGGTAAGGTGCTGTGTACCACACACGGGTCTGAAAATATTGAGGAAATACAAGCACAGATTCATGCTCTCCTGCACATATTTCAGCGATATTTGGTGTGCAGAGAGAAATTAGAAACCCATGAGATGAGTGAAATATAGAATTCCCTTAACTGGGCTACTCTGTAAAGTCTTGTCCTTGTAAATTGACAGAAAACTCCACTAAGGAGCCATTAGCTTATTAAAAGTTACCCAGTGCACAGTTTAGTAACTAAAAAAAGTCACTGGGCAAAGTGAATTTCTATGCTTTTCAGAAGCCAAAGAGAATAAAATCACTTCTCAGAAACAACTCGGCAAGAACAGAACATTTTCCTGTTGCCTCAAGTTACCAACTGAATAAAACCACACTCTGTGACTTCTTGAACACATCTCAATTCTGGTATTTGCCTTCAGAAAACAACAGATAAGGTACATGTATATTTTTCAAAAGCTGGATCTTGTTATCATTTTTATAAGGTCACATACTGAACACAGGAAATTGAAAACCCTGTGGAGGAAAATATTGTTGCAGGGGTGCTGATTCTAATGTAGGTTTTGTTTGGTTCTTGGGTTTTTTTTATTATTTCAGAATTGATTTGACTTTCTCCTAATACTTTATTCTTGCAAATATCACCTTTTTCTTTAGAGTTGTTGCTGCTTGAGTTGCTTGATATCTTACAAACCACACTCAGATTTGTTTCATCTGATGTTCAAATTCAAATAGAATGTTATCTAACTCTGAGCCCTGCAATGCCTCTGACACAAAAATATCTTCACTGCTAAAACTGGATGAGACTCAAGATTATAATTTTCTCTAAAGTTCATCAAAAGACAAAGAATATTTTCATCTTTTTTTACTTAGCTTTACTGTTCCACTGTTTTTTTTTTCCTCTTTGCTACTTCAAAAGTGACTCTGTTGTGATAGAACTTCACTTTTCTGCAAAATGGGTTTGCTATATATATCTTGCAAAACTATTTACGTTCATTTATAATCGCTGAGGAGACTTGATAAGTGTCTTTCACTTACAATCAAGAGCCATGCATTTCCCCCAAAATGGCAGTGGTTGTTTGGATATTTCTGTTAGTTATATTTCAGCCATATTATTTGAACTCACAAGGATAAACTCATGATCCTGATGTGATGGAACATGCATGAGTTACCAAAGACAGGAAAACACACAGATCTTAAGCCAAAAAAAAAAAAAAAAAAAATTACACAAATACACACCAATAATTCAATGCTTCTAACTTTCAATGGAGTGCCTGCTTTTCCTTTTATAAATGCAAATTAACTTATTTGTGGGATGGGATATCATCTTCTTATCTTGGGATCAGGCCTGGAGAGTGGGGATCTGTTACCATTTTCCAGCACCTAAAGAGACCATAGGGAACAGAACACATCCTAAAACCCCTTTCAAACAACACAGAAATTGCTCAACCTAATTTAATGTCCATTTCTCACCCCTCTCCATAACTCTGTCCAAGAAGTGTGAACTAACAGAAAGGGTATTTATAATGGATGATAAAGTTATGATCAATACTCATGCAAAATTTAACATCTGATTTAAAACTGTTTGATAGAATGCAAAAAAAAAAAAAAAAAAGGGTGAATAATACATGAAGTTCCTCCTCCATGAGTGCTGCTTCACACCCTTGAAGATGTAAAATGTGTTCATTTAAAACATAACCCACAAGTACTGTGAAGATTTTAGCCTTAAAGGGTTCAGATAAAGTGAGAAACCAGCCAGCCCAGAAGCAGAGTTAAAAGGAATTACAATCCCACACCAGAAGGAAAAGGGTTTTTGCTCTTCCATGAGAAACCTTGGACAGGAGCAGCACTGAGCACAGGAACCCTGCTCTCCTGCAGGTTCTGAAATTATTAATGAGCTGCAAGACTCAGTCTGTTATTGAATTAATTATAATTAATCCAATTTGCCTGAGTCCAGTGAAAGGCAACCGATTTCAGGATGGGCACAGTTGTTCATCACTGATGTGCAGGTTGGGTTTTCTGCTCCTTTGGGACATTCAGCTGACCCAATCCTTGTCCACTAACCATTATATAGATATTTTTAGGGTTTTTTTCTGTAGTTACTGAAGAGAAACGAACCTCTCTAGAAGCCAGATTTTCTCCCTGCATTAGATGATTCATTTTGGACCCTTTGGGATGAGTTATTTTCTAGATTTCCACCAGTTCTGCATGAGATACTAAGAGGGAGCTTAAATAACAGTCTCAGACTAGTTCAGATGATTTGTATGAGGTGAGATCTGAAACAAATAAAATTTGTCAAGCTACTTCAAAAAAAACCCTTTTCTCACACTTTAATTCTAAAAATAAACTGTTCAGTATAAATCCCACAATGTTCATACAATTGGATAATTCCAGGGGTGTTTTTCCTCCCTTTTCACAGTCCTTTATGAACATGAATCATTTGAAATAGAGGAAATAAAAATAAAACAAATGAGACAATAGGGAAACTGGTCTTGATTTAGGCATTGCCTTGGAGAAAGCTCCTCCAACACTCACAGACTGTCAGAAAATACATCCTGTAAGTGGCTTTTCAGGTTAGACAGAATAAGTCCATTTTATCCTTTCAATATAATGCTATTTCTTCCAATAATGATAGCTGTGGCAATTTTTATCTTCCATCCTGTTATTGAAGGAGGATTAAGATATTTCTAATGTCATACAAGTACTCTTTGGGAAAGAGTGATGGTTATTTAAAAAAAAAAAAAGTGCTCTAAAATGAGGTGATTCAAAGGTGTCAGGATCCACATCTAACAGACAAGTTCAGCAGGCAAGGACTGGAGGATGCTGAGCTGCTGCTGGGCCAGACACCTCCTCAAATGGAAGCAATTTTCTTCATGGACAGAAAAAAGAAATAATCATGGAACAAAAATACCAAAAATACTGCAGAATACTGACCTTCAGCTCTCTGTCAGGTTCAGTTGACTGGATGAATATAGTCCAGGAAAGGTTTAACAAACTCTTACACTCCATCTTCTTTTTCTTTACCACAGGGAAGATGGTGAAATGATCACTTAATCATTTTTACCAATTTTTATAGTCATAATTTCTTTTGGATATTGGGGTTTTTTGTATGGAAATGCAGCAGGCTTACTGTTTTTAGTTTGCTTTTTGTTCCTTACAGATTTATTGTGTTCAAGTCAAAGCTGATGCAACTTCCTGAAATTGGATAACATTACAATGAGCTAAAAACTAAGTTGCTTGGTACTTCAAATGCTAAATAAATGGCATTTGTATGGCTCCGGTGAATGTTGAGCTGTCTGCCAGCGCCAGCACTCAGCTCTCATTAATGTAAATCATGGCTTGGAAAGCAGCTGAGAAATTCAATTGTCTTCAGAAAGCTGGGAGGTGCATCTTGTAAAGGTGAGAGGGACAAGGTTGCTGTCAACTCGCTGAAAGCACATTTTGAGCAGGTGCTTCACCTGGGCACAGAGGGCAGAGCTGCTGCCTTTTCCAGGGTTTAAAAGCTGGGGAAGGAAGGCAGGAGCGTTCCTGGGGTGTCCCCTCCTAAGCTGAAAGTCAGGAGAGGCAGGAAGGGGTGTGAGCAGAGCTCGGGGTGCTGGATGAGGAACCCTCTGGCATCATCAGGGGCCGGTTTGCTTTTGGGGACTCAGATTTGATTGTAGGAGAGCACAAAGGAGAGTCCCCGGTGCCTCCAGGGCAGAGTTTGTCACAGATTTAACTGCTTTGGGCTCAGCTTGACATTTCCAGAGAGGTACAGCTCTCTTTGAGCTCGGTGGCTCAGAGGACTCAGGCCTGGGCTCTCCACTGATGCTGGTTTTAACCTCTTGCACCTGGAGCTTCTCTCTGCTGGCCCAGAGCAGCTCCAGTGTGATGGTCACACACCCCTCCATGCAGTTCACGTTTATTTGGATGTGTTACCAACTGCCTTTAGAAATAAAGCAGCCCCCATCGGGTCCTACACAGCTTCTAATCACAGAACAACACCCAAAGATTCGCAGAAATTTCTGTTTCACGGGCACAGAATAATGGAATATTAACAGCCACAGTAGAAATATGTGCATAATGATGTTTTATCTTTTGTATACAGCAAGGCTTCCTTCATTATCTCTCCACAAACATTTCTGATTATCCAGTCTGACTAATGCATTTCTCGAGCAATGCTGCAATAGATTTACATGCAGAAGTGTGTGTCTGTTGCAGAAAGAGAATCTCAGGCTTTTTCAAATGCAAAAGACTCACTTCAATTCACTAGAAGGAGCTAACTCAGGTTTAATAAACACTTAGATACCCAAGCTCTGGGTTCAGTTCAAGTTCTCTGTAGCTACAGCCTGAAATATTTATAGCTGATATTCAGAATTTCCCCCCACATTTATATCCTGCTATTTGAAAGATGTTTGCATTTTCTAAGAAAACAGTACTACCTGTGTTGAAGATCTATTCAACACATAAAAGAATAAATTTCCCCAGCTGCTGCTAGAAATATGACTGACAGAAGAACAAGTACATTCTGGAAATCTAAAGAGGCAAATTTTCATAGAACTATTCAAGAAGCAAAATGAGTGACTAGAACTATATAATCTTTAACAGAGCATCTTTGCAAACTCTTCTTAGCTACAAACAAAATAGCAGAATACTAATAGAGGTATATAGGATAATGCATCACCAGTTTCTTTAAAACCAGAATTTTAAAGAGAGTACATGTGGCTCAGACAAATTGAAAATATGAATTTATGCTAATGCTTTCTCACTTTTAAAATTTTAGATATTATATGTTGAGATTTGCAATATGAGCTCAGACTTTCAAAACAACTGAGATATAATTAAAAAAACCAAACAAAAACCAAGATTTACTCTCTCCTTCATTCACCAAAAATTTGCTCTGTAATAAGTTTCCGGCTGTGATGGAATCAACACAAAGGTGGAACTCTAATTATACACAAGCAATTCTGGCAGATATAAAGCCTTGCCTTTCTCCATCTCTCTTTTCCCCTACAACAGCCTCTCTTCTCCTCAGCATTCATTTGATTTCCCCATGCTCCCTGTTAACCCCAGCTCTCCATCTCAATTGTTGCTTTTACCCTTTGCAACCCCACACAAGCCCATAAATACCTTCAATGTTTCTCCCTCCCCATAGTCCCCCCAATCTGATCACAGGCACTGATCCCACAAG
Source organism: Chaetops frenatus (assembly GCA_013400775.1). Classification (NCBI taxonomy): domain Eukaryota; kingdom Metazoa; phylum Chordata; class Aves; order Passeriformes; family Picathartidae; genus Chaetops; species Chaetops frenatus. Next base: position 894,834 of record VZTR01031395.1, read on the forward strand.
CCAAAAATTCAATCTGATCAGATCCTTTCATTCCTCCTCTGCTGAAATCAACCTGCATCACTCCAGAGCTTCTCAATTTCTCTCATAAATTTTGTCTTTTTTACAGCTAAATTTGCATTTATTACTTGTTTCCTGGTTTTCACATAACCATATGACACGTGAAATTGGCTAATAAACAGTATTTGAACTTATGTTAGAGAGCAGGAAAACACCTTGTATAAACATCTGCTTTCTGCCGTTTTTTGATGAGACTGATTTGAACTATTTTGTCACATTGCAATGATGAGAAATCCTGAAAAAACAACTACTTTGCTTCATTAGCCAGTTGCAAAAGTGGGCTGGATGATTTTGTCATATCTCCATGTAAAATGGGTGATGAACTGCACTCTACATTTAATATAAACTACACTTGTAAAGGAATTATAGAGTGTCTATGGAATTGCAACTTCTTATTAATCAAATTAATTTTGTTAATCCCCTTCCACTAAGCAGTGTTTGTTACTGAGTACAAGTGAACACAGTCACACTCTATGTTAAACCTGATTTTTAAAAAGTGAATGTTTTCAACACAGTATCGGATTTGTTAAGAGGAACCCTCATTAATCCATCAGGGCATTTCCTGTGTAATCAGAACTCCAAGCTAAAGGGAGCAGGAACTAAAATCTAAAAGGCAGGATGAAAGTAAACTTTTCTGAAAGAATATTTTATACGATTTGAACAGCAACATCTTCAGCCTGGCAGAGCTTGTCCTTTATTCCTATTTATGAGGGTTCAGGGCTGGGCCCCACTGATTTCCCTGTAAGGAGGAAAGTCCCTTCCAAGGGCTGCCTGTGCTGGGGACCATTTATTATCTTTTTCCCATCCCTGCTCTCCTCTGGCAGGAGGAGAAGTTGAAGGAAAGCAGGAGGCTCCAGGGAGCTCCCTGCTCCCTCCCAGAGCTGCTCAGGTTCCCTTTGTTCCTTCACTCATCCTGCTCCCTGTGTCCCCTCCAGGGAGGAGCCACGAGCTGCAGGAGCAGATGCTCCTCATTTCATCAGGCCCTCCCCACTGATACTCAGAGTTTACTCCCCAGTTAACAATCAGAAGGGTTGCTGGATCTCACAGCAGCAGCAGGATTCTCCAGAGGGGCTGTTAGAGATATATATATGCCTAACAAACTAAATATCTCAGTCTAGAGTAAAATAGAAGTAGCAAAATCAGTGCCACAAGCTACTCAAGAAGGACACATAGATAAATGACATATTGACTCATTCTTCTAAAAACAAAAGTAAGTTTCAAATTCATTGCGTGAAACCTACATGTAAAACTCTCATGTAGTTTCAAGATGCTGAGAATTTTTTAAACAGATTTTCCAAAGCAATAACTATAAAGAAGTTCAATCAATTTTTAATCCCTATTAGATTTCCCCCCTAATTTATCTTTTTCACCTACTTCTTTATCTCTCATGCTCTCACTTAGTGTATTTATTCTAAAAGCTATTAGGCCAAAAAAACACACAAAGCCAGACATACATCCTAACTTACAAGTACACCCAGCTTCAAATTTTTAGCTTTAAAAGACAGAAAACAAACCCAAATATTAACTTTCTGTTTTCCTGTAGGGTTTAGTCTGTCCTGAGCCATGACATTAGAGAATAAACCCAGTGAGGTTCTGGTCCTGGTTAGTCAACCCTAGCAGAGAACACTTATCCACATTTAAGAAAAAAAAAAAATACAACTTAAAAGCTGAGGAAATGCCCATTCTCTTATAAATCAAGGTTTTTACAGCAGGGTAGACTTTCATTAATTTTAGATAGCAATAAGAGCTCACTATCTAGATACAGAATAAAAAAAAAAAAAACAACCTTAAAAGACATCACTTAAAACTTACCTGCCTGGGCTGGAGCTGTAGGATGCGTTCTCCTCCCCACTCAGGAGGGATGAGAAAGCCATCAGGATTTTTTATGGGATGTGAGCAGGTGTTTGGGGTTGGGTTGGGGATACTCAGGTGAAGGCAATGTCCTTGTACCATTGTAAAACAAGAGTAATCACAGAGATTGTGAGAGCCTGGAGCTCCCAGGAACTGCAATCTAATAATTCTTGAAATTAACATAATTATTTCAAATTAAGAAGCATTAAAATAATATTATGCTGGTGAATAGGTGACTCAATGAAATTAGAAGATAACCTGCATGTAGCTACTTTGAATAAAGTCAATAATAAAAGAGATTTTTCCAAAAACTTCCCTAAGCCTCCCTAGTTAACTTAATTGTTAGAGCAGATGTGGAGAAAGTTTATTAGAAAAAAAAGAGAACACTTTAGATAGGTCTTCTTGCTCTTTTTTTTTGACCTTTTTTTTTTTAATCTACAATTGTCTAGCTCTAAGAATGAATTCAGATGTTAGAAGGTTTTAAATTTCTTTGACATTATATCTAAATGAAACAGATCACTATCCTACAAATAAAGTAAAATAAAATAAAATAAAATAAAATGCCTTGCCAGCCATCTCTGCATTGCTGTAAGTAGGTATCTCAGAAGATGCCATGAGCTTTCCACTCTAAACCCAAATATTTCATTCTAGGGTCTGTGTTGTCGAGCATCAGATCTCGTGGTAAAATTTCTTCTGATAGAAATAATCTGGATCCCTTCTGACAAGAAACAAACAGCCCAGACACAGAACATGTTCTCACATCCCAAAGGAATGCCAAACTTATTCTTGGTATATTTCTCTCTTTAATTTACTTCTATCAAGAATTGTAATTTCCAAACCATTCATCTGAACACACAAGTGAATAAAAAACCAACAGAAAACAAAATTAATATAAAAAAGCCTTTTTAAAAATCACCAAAGTAAATCTGTATAATTTTACCCCGTATTTAATATCCTTTGCATGCCAGAGCAGAACAATGCAATATGTTCTGGGGGAATAAACAAGAGTGTGAATAAAACATCTTGAATACGAGAAAAGGCCATGGAGCCTGGAGGGGATTGTCCTCACCATGCTGGGGCTCCCCCAGGATGGTTCCTGCGGCCCCACTGCAGCTCCCCAGCCGTGCCCGGGGCCTGGGAGCACCAGGCACAGCTCAGGAGTCCTGAAATTCTCATTCCTCAGCTCAGATTCACCCCCCCAATCCCTCCAGGTCCCAGTGGGGGGGTCTCGAGATGGCAGCGAGTGAGACCACGAGAGATTTATTGCCACAAGTTACCAGGACTTTGGGAACTCCCTCACAGAGGTGGGTGGAACTCAGCCATTCCAGAAGAGAATCAGGAGACTTCTCATTCCAAGGTCTCTTAAACGTTACACAGCCAATAGATAATTAATGTGTACATATATTTTCATTTTCACACCAATGGTTAATCACTTTTTTTACCACATTTCTGTCACACTGAGGTATTTTTCATCCAATTCAGTGCTGTACCACAGATCCCCATTACTTCCACCCTATCCTGCCACACCCTAAACTTTTTACCTTATTCCAGAACTACTTCTATATCTAAACTTCACACTGCAAACCCTTCTAAGTGTCTAACTTAACAGACTTTTTCTTAAACTACAGACTAAGGTCTTTGTTATAAGTCACTAAATTGGGAAGTTTTTCCCATGGCCTTAAATCAAATGCAGTGCACATTTCAAATTCAGAATAAGCTGGGCCAAGGCCTTGAAGGTTTTTTGGGCCTTGGATTCCGACAGGGTTGCACTGGCCAAGGATGTTCATTCCACAGACACGACTCAGACTGTCACAAACTTCAATTGGCTTCTTGTTTTCCATCCAGTTCCACTGGAAATTCATCTCACCACTCTTTTTTCCCTCTCAATTTTACCCATCTGCTTGAATAATTCCACCAACTGTTCCTTCCTGAGGTCATAATGGGCCTTGACTCCCCTGCAGCTCTCCTTAGGTGCTTCTGGAACTAAAATTGGGATAATCCCACTGTCTGAGAGCACAATAAGAAATTAGGGATTGTATTCAGTGCATTCCTGAGTGTCTGTAGGTTCATACCCCTGAAATGCAGTTAAACCAGGTTTTAGCAGATGTGTTACCACAAGAAAAGAAGCTGCTACATTTCCCCATCTCCATGACATAAATTACTTTCTTCTGCCTGAGCACATACTTGTGCAGCTTCTTCTTTATTTTATAATAACTCATTTGTAGAGTACAGTCTAAAATGGTCAAAACATTGCACACATATATAAGGGAGATACATAAAATTACTTTTCCCTATCTGCTTCAGCTGGGAATTTCATGCCAATCTACTGCTGGCCAATATCCTCCCACAGATTGCATTTATGGTAAAGTGGATCTTCTATTTCCACAGCTGCTATAAATTGGTTTTGTCCAAGCCATTTTCTATATCTTTAAACTCTCCCCAAACATCCCAACCAACTACATCTGTGGTTTCCCTTTGCAATTTAAACAAATAAAAAAAAAAGGGAAACTCTGAGTAACAGTTTGAACTAAAAAAAGGACTGAATTTTAATCTAAACAGGTGTTTTTTTGAATTATAAACTGTGAAAGAAAACTTAGCAATGTAATTAAATCCAAATTATCCAATTTCATGCCTATTAATACTATGAAGTCGGATTGTTTCTTAATCTACTTTGAAGGGTTGTTTTGATATTCAAATTGCCACTACAGAAAAAATGTGGGTGTTTAGTAAGATATCAAGTGGACTTCTGCTGAGCTACTGAATTCACAGGCATCTTGTTACTGTGGATGTGGAATACTCAGCATTTTGTAGGGAGCTTGGATTCCTGAAAGTATTTCTCAGCTGATGAGAATGACTTTAATGAAAATAATAAATATTTAGAACATGCATATAGGAAGAATTTTTATAAATATAGCCCAGTGATTAAAGGCAGGATGTTTGTACTTATTTGAGAACTGAAAATTCCTGCTCTGTGTGCAGCCTTTGGGAGTCAAACTTGGCTGTAATAGGAAGAGTCACTGGATTATTTTAGAAATAGGAATGGGTAAGCAGGCTGCAGTACCAGTTTAGTCACATTTTTAAATGTAAAGTTTGACTTTACAAAAGTGTCTTGAAAGAGAAATAACTGGATCACATTTGTGAAGGGCAGAAAGAATATTTTGTGGGCTTTGGCCATAGGACATTAAACTTTTTAATAATAAATATAATTCAGTGAGTCCTCCTGTGCAATCACAACAATCCAAGGTACCAAAGGGATGGGGTGCAGGAACTCTGACCTCCTTTTAAGCTCAGTTTTCCTTAAATTGTTAAATGATTGAATTGTTCACCTTTGAGCATCTTGAAAATTCTGTGTAATAAACAAATTGCTTTGTCCCTACAGAACCCAGCACTGATAAGGGTCTGTGATACCTCAACACCAGTACACATTTTCTCTGTGCAGGAAATTCTATTTGTGTTATAAAAACTTGGCATAGCAATTTTAATTCTTAAAATCTGATTTTTTTTTTTTTTCCTACAAGGAAGAAAATTTTTAGTTGTAAAATGAAAGATGCTGCTAGAGTGAGATCCATCACCTCTGTAAACTACATCTGACTAAAATTAACTTCTGAGTTAATTTAACATTTGCAGCTTGAGACAAGTGTAACACCCTTAACTGCAGGTTATATCTAGTATATTTATTAAAGAATTCAGTTAACTCAGCACTTCCTAAAAGGTAAGCCAAAATTTATATTCTCAGCTGGGGTATGTATAAGGAAAGCAAACATCCTTCTATGAATAATTTGACTTTTTGTTCTTCATTTTTCAAGTCTCAAAGGTTATTCAAATTTTATTTATCTTCAGAATATTCATCTAGATAGGTAAAACACAAATGTTTAATTTATTGTGCTGTCATTTCATAACAGTACCAAAGTTGACAGTACCAGAGAAGCACAAGTCTGGAGCAGATGAGCAAGTAGGCAAAATAAAGATTTATTGCTTTACCCAAAGTTAGAGTTATGAGGTTAAAGAGAGAATAATGAAGCATGACAAGAACTACACGGTGAGAAAAAAGTTGCATGGGAAGTTTTCAAAATACTCTGAAAGTGATACTGTCATTTCCAGTGTCCTCTGCTGATGTGTGACTGGGGGCACAAGGCAGGCAGGGAATGCCAGGCCACAGCTCTGCTGCCCCAGCTGGGAACATCAGCACCAACAACTCCACGGACACAGGGAGATCCCAGGGTCCTGATGCTGCTCTGAACAGCTCTTCTGATGCATCAATTCTCAGAGGAAAACCAGCTTGCTCTTGATTTACAACCCTCTATCAATTTGCTTCTCATTTACACCCATATTGAAATTAATCACAATCTGTATTTTTAGAATCCACTTTGTTTGATAGCAAAACAAACAAACAAACAAACACGCAAACAAACAACCACAAAACCCCCCCACTCCTGATAAAAGCCACTCCCAGCACAGGAGAAGCTCATCATGGACAGGAAATGAAATCCAGAGGGACAGAAGGATGTGCCACTGTGGTCAGGATGGACTTAATGTCTCCATAATTGTCAGTCCACTGCAGTGGCAATTAAGCCACCACCACTGATGTCATTTATAACCTCTGGAGTATTTAACTCCTCAGATATACAGACACAGCCCAGCACTGTCACACATTAACCAGCTTCAGGTTTACCTCTGTATTACCTTTCTGATTTTTGCCTGCAACAGAGTTTAAATTACTGTCTCTGTGGTTCTAAGATGCTTCGTAGGCCTTGGAAATCACTCAGGTGCCACTGAATTAAATGGGAGCTGTGCACTTGGACACATTTCCACAGAGACACGTAAGGAGCTCTATAAAATATGTTTGGAATGGAAACAAGATGCCCAAATGTCTTGTATAACTCAGCTGAAGGCATCTTTCATACTTGTGGGCTCCCAGCTACATCAAAGCAGTCTGGCAAAATTTACTGGCTGGTGAGCAATATCCACCCCTTAGATAAGGTGCATTATCTTAAATTTCACATCTCTGTGAAGAGTTTTGGGAGGGGGGAAGCTTCAGGTGACTTTCAGGGGGCCAGGTGCAGGTGAGGGGTGTGGGCACTGAATGCTCCTGGTGAACCCCAGGGACAGGAGCCCCTCTCCTGATCCACCCCAGAGCAGAGTGCAGCATCCTCCTCATTTCATCTCCCTCCCTCCCATCACAAGGTTTAATGGCTTTACATGACCAATGTTTCAACAGGAAAAAAAGGAGCTTCTGAGAAATAAACAAGTGAAGATCTACAGCACATTGTCTCAAACGAGATAAATTTCATTGAGCTTAGCAGAATTACAGCACTGCAGAGGCCAGGGGAATATATTCAAATGTACTGCAGGTTACGTTATAAAAGCTGGATTTAAAATTCTTCAGAGATGAAACTGTTCCTACTTAGTGAATAGCAGCTGCTCTAAATTAATCTATATTGATTAAATTTCCTCTTGCTTCACAAAAAAAAAAAAAAAANTTAGAACATCACTGTAACATCTCAATTGAAACAATTGCAAGATGAAAGCAACCACATGATGTCAGCAAATATTATCACCTCCCTAAATCACACTGAAATTAGTCTTCCAGAAACCCAAATGTTCTCTCTCCATCACTTCCTCTGGTGGCTCTTGGTATTTTCTGATCTATGTCCCCAAAGCCAAGTCTATTTTCAGTTTTGTTTTCCCTGTGATCCACAGCCCTTCCAGCCCACTTCTCAACTTTTCCATTTCCCACCCCCTGCCCTTCCTCAGCTTGCTTTTTGTGAGGTTGAAAAGAAGGCACCAGATGAGTTGTGCCCACCATAAATAACGAGGTGGATTATTCAGGATACAATCACAGAGCTCACTGCAGGTAAATGATGGGTGTTCCTGCTCACCCTGGGCTGGAAATGGGTCTGACAGCCTAAATCTCAGCTGAACCCGACCCTCAGAGTAGATTTATTTTATTTTTAGATGTTGTTTTAACAACTTGAACAGAAAATGTGTCAGCACAGAAATTATTTTGACTGTACTCTAATGGAAAGCTAACAGGTAGTCAGATATTCAAATATAATTTATAATTTTGATGGTTTCGAAAAGGTATTTTAGGGTAATTATGTTTGATTTTTAAAGAGATCTGCTCACCTGAGTAAAGTAAAGAGGATTTGGCTGCTCGTTTCTTAGGCCCTCAGAATGGTCTTGCAGCAAGAGAAGCCTTTATCCTACAAAACTGAGACATTTTCATCTAGGACTGAATTATCCCCTTTATAGTCACATTCATATGTGTTTGTTTACACATAATGTAGCATCTTGAAATTAAAGATGTTGATTATTCTCATTTTACATTCAGATGTTCCTAATGTTTTATTTTGCAGTATCTTGGGCGAGTTGATGTATATATTCTAAATGAGAAATAAATAAACAAGCAGACTGGCAGAGTTTTCTTTTTATTGCTTTTTTGCTTTTATTTGTTGATATTTTGTTGTGTATAATTCTGTATATCTGACATCAAACTGTACTTGATGTCTCTTTGAAGCTTTAATTGTCAGCTTTTTTTCCCCTCCAGTTTTTCTGTACTTCACATTTCTCTAAACCAGGAACTCCCACTTGCTGAATTTAATATTGTTTTCTAGAAACATAAAATCATGTCCCAGTTACCCCCTTTCAACAATATACAGTGCTATTTTCCTATCATCTGCAATAAAACAGTGAGAGATAACACATAAATAACTATATTAACACTAAACACGTTCATTAAGTGCCTCATTCTGAAAATGTGTTACAGCTGGCCACTTATACTTGGCTGGAGATCAAATAATACAGCAGCAAATAAATAGCTGGCTCTGATATGATACTTGGATAAATTATTCCAGGCTAATTTCTGGACTATTTACATGACTGAGATGAGTGAGGCAAAGTCCTCACTCCCTGAACTCAGCCCCCAAAGCCTCGTTCCTGGTGCCTAAACCAGGGGGCAGAGTGCAGAGTATTAAAAATATTACAGCAAATGGTCCAATTGGTGAGGAACTGAATGGTCAAACAGGACAAGAGCAGCAGATTTTGTACATCCTGGGACAGCTGCCAGAGCTGCAGTGCATAATGCAGGTACCACTCTTCTTGTGGCTGAACTTTCTACCTGAAACCAAACGCTGACAAAACCTCATTTCTGTTAGTCCTGCACTGTCCTTGGGCTGTTGGTGCAGCAGTGAAAATCACTCCACACTGTGGCAATTTGTAACTTATTTACTTAAAATTTCACAGCTCACTGCTCTATTTTTGCTTGAAAATTAAGAAAGCTTCCCAATGATTTTTCAGTTTATGAGACTTGCAGTAGAATGTTTAAAGAAAGGGATAAATTCCAGGGAGACAGGTGGAAGAAAAATTATCTAGAGGCTTCCAAGCCTGTGATTGTAATATTTAGTTTGCTTATTTCTGACTTTATGTGCAGGTACAATACAGTCAATACTGTTCTTACATCACTAACTTTAACCAGTTCTCTTTCTAATCCAAATCTACATTTTTTTATATCCAGGCAGTTCTGTTTTCACTTCTGCCTTTCAGATTACAGTGCTGTAGCTTCTTCTCGGCCTACTTATTAGTCAAATTGAATAATTTATTAATTACTTCTTTGTTCTTTCACAAAACAAAATAGTTCCAGTGTTGGATTGGCCCCTAAAATCTGAAGCTGAAGCAACAGGTATAGTATAATTCTCATATTTTAGCCTTTGTGGACTGTGTAGTGCCATCTAATTGATGTTTCCATGGGTCTAGATTTATTTATAGCTTTCATGTATTGCACAATTAGCAAGTTGGGGCTTCAGTTTTTATTCATTTTACTCTAATTTTAGTACAATTTGTTTCACTGGCATCAATGGTGTTACTTCTTCACATATCAATATTAGACTCTGTATTATTAATACATCTATAAATATTGCAAGGATTATTTAATGCATCCAGGGCTGATTTCAGATATGTGCTTCTCATTTGCATGAGAGAAAAATCACTCCTCAAGCCTTTTCAGCATCTCTGCTTTTATTGCTTTAAGGTGAAAAGATTTTGTTGTGTTTGAGAGTTTATATCTCTCATTAAAATGATTGCTTGGTATTAAAGAAAAAAAAAAAACAACAAACCACCTCAAAACTGTAATTCTTGATGGGATGGATTCACATAAACAATTTCTTTCATTAGGCATACCTGTTACTAGATCACTGGAGATAATAAAGCATCTAAATCAATTTCTTAAGCAATTCCACATCATATCCTCTTTCAAACATTAGTGCTTCACTAAATTACCAATCTGAGAGCACAGGGCTGAGGGGTAAATTCTAATAACACACAAATGCTGCTGCTCTCTGCTGCTCTATCAGTTTGGGTCTCCAGGGCTGTGGCATTTTGTTTTCTGGTTGCCTTTATTTACTGTATCTTTTTAGATACATAATCAGAGCAGATCTGCTGCTTACAATAAAAAGCTTTATCAGTGTTTATATAGAAATTCTACCCTAAGAATAACAGCAAATAAATAGACTTTTAATCTCTGCTGTGATGTTTGTACACATTTATCTTTCTTTTCTTTCATACCTCTAATTAGCTGCAGTTATCTTGCTTTCAGGAAGTAGACAAGTGATAATTATAAGAATCATAGCCTGATTCTAATCTAACATTTGTCAGTTTTACACCAGGTTGCATCACTGACATTTCCAGCATTAATTCAGGAGACCAAGATCAGGAATTTATTGCTTAATCTACATCACTATCTCAACTCCCACATTAAAAAAAAAAATAGATATTTCTTTGAACTAAAGAGATGTGAAATCATCTTCTTGTTTTAAAATAACATCATTGCTCACTTTGTTATTCAATATTAGTTATGCTGAGTATAATTAATGAGCTTTCAGTGTCTTCAGGAGAAGATCCCCTCTGTGATGTCTGTTCCTGTAAATTATCCAGTTCTAGGAAAAGCTGCCCAGCCTTGGGGTCAAGTGGCACAGCCTGTTCATAAAAGCTTTCCACTCCTCTATGCATGATCATATTCAAACTGCTCTTTAGGATCAACCTCTGGCCTGTGCTAATCTACCAAATTGTTCACATGAGGCTTTTTTGAATCTTCTTGTTGGTGCAGGTCACCACAGAGCAGGCAGTGAGTTCCAGCTGGCTGAACCTGGCCTGGCAGGTTGGTTTATCAACCTAGATATAAACTGCAAACTAAAAATGCAGGTGCATTTTCCCACTGAAACTCAGTGGGAGCCATAGGAAGATGTCAGAAATAGCCCTAAAACTACAGAAATGAAATTCCACTGAGCTCGTTCTAGTCCAGCCCTAAGGATGACACAGTTACTTGTCTTTTCCAGAAAATTGGGAACTCCCATTTTTATTTCTTCCTTCTCACCCCATTTGTCCCTGTGCAGCTGAAATGTGTTTGGACTCTTCTGAATACCCTGTATGGAGTAACAAAAAGTCAAACCTAGATCCAAGTCATTTCTTTCTCACACAAAACCATGTGCATTAAGATCTACAGAGGATGTTGAAAAAGTTGCTTGGTTTACAAGGTCCCATTGTCTTTTCCTTTCAATTTTGGTTTATGCAGATGTTATTCAAGGCCTCTGTTCCATCCTTTTGGGGAGAGGCAGCAAAGGAAGATGATGGGCAGGTCCCACAGCTCTGCTTCTGAGATCTGTGGCTCTCCTTGTCAAATTTCACCCAGGGATTGTGCCTTCCAACTCTGCATTTTTGCTTTGTACTCTCTTAGACACCACTTTGTCTTCTGGCTGCAAAATTGAAACCTCCTGTTAAAAAAAAAAAAAAAAAAAATAAGAAAAAGAGAAGGAAAGGAAGGAAAGAAATAAGGTTCCCATTTTCCTCCCACCAGCACTGATTTAGCATGTCATGAAGGATTATTTTTGCTCACCTTTGGAAGAAGGCTGAATGACCAGAGATGAAGAAAAAGTCATTAATTCTTAAAGGCCAATCACCCTCTGGCAATTCCATCATTTATTGCTCTTCCTTATTTCTCTCCATTCTCTCTTTTGTGTGGTTTCCTCTCTTGCTTTCTTAACTCCTTTCCTGTCCATTGTCTGGGTTTAAAAAAAGCCAAACTCAATGTGCTTATACAAAGCTCTCTGGCTCCTGTAAAATACAAATCTATGGTTTACACAGACTAAAATCATAGAAATTTTATTATGTAACAGAGCCTTTAGAGCACTTAGAGGAAATTGAATTTTGTAGCAGTGCCGTCTGTGGAAAAGCTGCTGCTTTTTCTTGTGCTTGAACCACAGCAAGGAAGAGAACAGCCTAAAACTTGGAACTCCTTAAAAATCCTTTTCTTCAGGAATGGCATCTTCAGGTTTGATGTCCTGTCCCATGGTGAGGGAATTCTTGCTCAATAAATGTGCTGTGGGAAGGGACACAAAGGGGGCTGCTGCCCTGGCAGGACTTGTCCCTCACTGACGTGGGACAAAAAAAGTTTCAGCAGCCAGGACCTGCCAGCCAGGTCTGCTCTGTTCCCACAACAGCCACAGAGCTGCTGGGTTAATGCTGGACTCAATGGTCTTAGAGATCTTTTCCAAATTTAATTCTATTTAATGCTAAATTCTCTGATTACGCTAATAAGGTCACTGATTAGCTAAAGATTCCCATTTATGCTACTCCAGAAAGACACAGTTTTCTTTTCCCACTCTCCTTTCCTATCACTGCTGTCATTACTTAATTAATTAATCCCAGGATTTCCATGCTCTTGATTTAGATAAACCAGGGAAACCTCTTGAACTTTCTTCCTCCTTCCCTCCACAGCAAAGATTATGGGATCCAAAGGATGTTTTCCTCACCATGTTTATCCTAAGCAGAACTGAAATGTCAAAGGGCCACAGCAGAACAGAATCTGTGGTTTCTGATGGGTGTTCACAGCATTGGTTTTATCAATATTTTGCAAGGCTCCAACTGGGTCATGTGGAATTAAGTGGTGGCAACACATTTAATCTCTTTTTTGAATGATTATTTTGCACTTTCTTTAGCCTCTCCACAGCCAACACAAACTCAGGTGCACCTGGGCTGCTGGGGTTTTTCCAGGCGTGGGTTTCATCATTTTCCCAGGTTTGTGTCCCAGGTTCGGGCTGTGATCCAGTGGTTCCACTGCTCTGGGAACAGTCTCTGCCCTTCCCTGAGGTGGCAGAGGAATCATTTTAGTTTTCTCTGAGCAAACACAGGCTCCTGATCAGGCAAAGTTCCTGTTCCTTTCCCCTCTGGACACGGCAGCCACTCCCATATCTGGGAACAACTCAAAGCCATTTCTAGAGCAATTCTACAATTCCTGCTTTCTGAAGGAATAAATATCTCAAATCTCTTTCTGCTCTAATGAAATACTCACAACCAGGCAATTACAACACTTGGTTAAACAACTCACTGAAGGCAGTTTTTATTCTTAAGCAATTCTTAATAATGAAAGCAGGTACTAAAGGGAATTAAATATTTTCTTTAACAGAATTCCATTTAACAATTTCCCCCACCACTTACCACAAGTCAGTTCAAGTGTCTTATATTCAAGTTAGTTATCAAACTAAATTGATATATATATATATTTACTTTAGCATCTGCTAATTATTTATTCTCTACTGTCAATTTATAAACTTTTTGTTGATATTAACATTCTATCCAAAAAATTTTCACTGCTCATTCCCAACTCATATTTAGTACAGGAAACACTTCCAAAGGTCTTTTTAGGTGTTAAATAAGTTACGGCAATAGAAGAAGTATTTAGTAGGAAAATATTTAGTGGTTTGAACTTCCCCGGTTACCCACTAATCACTACAGATTTAAGAATTCAGAATAATAATTATAATATTCCCCTCTCCTACATTTCCACAATAAGGAATTCAGTCCATATCAGCTCTCTGACAGACAGAGCACATGCAAATCAATCATAACTGAAAAATACCTCATTTGTTTAACCTGTCAGGAGAACAAGAAGCTTTATGAAACCATTCTCTAATTGTTATTGTTTAGTTTATTAAAACTGCTGTGTCAAGGTACTTCTTCTTTCCCCAATAGTAAGAAACACTGAAATATTGATACCTTGGTTACTTCTCAGTGGATCAGCTTTCAGTGAAACACTTGGTATTTCTTCTGTTATTAATTTCTGAAACAGGAGGAACTATTAATTATGCATTCATCTTATATCAGAATATGCATTTAACACTATTTTTTGGTAAAAAAGCAAAAACTGGCAGACAAATAACTCGTAAGTGACACTAATGAGCGCTGGGAGATGGAGTGGAAAGGCTTTAAATGTGTCCCATTATTTAGCAGGATAATTAAGAGCACAGCTCTAAAATGGCATTTTATTACAGAAATAGATAAGATCCCATCTTATTGCAAGCAGGTGTTGTAATGAAGATCATTTTTATGATGTTCTTCTGGTCCGAAAAAAGATTGCAAATTTATATTTATGCTCCCCTAAATTTGCAAAAGCAGCCACACAGATATTTGGAAACAAAAGCAACAAAAAAATACAATATGTAAAAAACCACTTCATTCAGGTAACCTCCAGAAGAAAAAAAAAAATTATTCTCCCTAAATCTTATAAAGACAAGTTGATATCTCACAGATAATGGTTGGTGTAACTAATTTCAAATAGGGCTTGCTGTACACAAATGACATCTTAATTCCATATAAACTACACATCAGGCCAGAGTATTTACATTAAAAATGGGCTTTCTGCTGCTTTGATTCCTTATGAAGGTGGAATCCTCCATAAATACCACCACCAAACTTTCCACATCTGAAATAATTTCATGCTTTTTTCATTAGTATTTAATATCAAGTATTGCAAAATACAAATAACCCCACATTAAGCTACAAAAGATCTGGCATTAACTTGAGTCAATATTTAAAATGGTGTCATTGTAGGAAGATTTTGGGTACTGTTCCCTGATTATATAAATTTCAAGCACGTATGCAGAACTCATGGGGTAGAAAAATATGATATTTGATTACTCAGACTACAATCTGTGCTTGTTTCATCTATCACTGTGGAAAAACTTACTAGTGAAACTGAGAAGCCAAGTTTTTTGGAGGTTGAGTCTATTTTATGACAAAGATAAAAAGACATTTCAGGTTGAAACAAATGAATATAGATCTGAAAGGATGCAATTTCAGATTTTCAAATATACCATCTTGGAGAGAGTTGTCCAGGAAAAGGAAAGCCTTTGTGACCAAAAAATTTTCCAGTCCTTTTTTTTTTATAAATAAGCAGTACTTTTGTGTGGCACAGAGATGTTAAACATTATCTTTCCCAGGTAGCCACTGTCATCCCTAAGAACAGACTAAAATTTCAAGGTCATTCTTAGCAATTAATCAAAAATAAACCTGTCTTAGCCTGGAGACACCAAACAAGGTCCACGAGATTTATGCCAACAATTTGGGCTAAAATTAAACAGAAATACAAATGGTATCATCTGATTCCAGCTCTGTGGAGTGAAATCCCTTTGAACCCTGGTAGTGGCAACAATTTTACAAATCCACTTGAGAAAGCAGAACCTGGACTTGTTATCAATTTGTAGGGTTTGTGATTTTCCATTTCTGCTGCTGAATCCTCCAGGGTCAGCCTCTGTTGATGGACAGCCAGAAAGATTGTCCAGGGTACCAAAATCAGTAATAACTCTACAAATGGCTGGATATCATCAAACCCCAGAAAACTTTCTGAACCTGCCCAGCACAAATTCATAGGTTGCTGATAGTTCCCTCTTTTTTCTCTTTTCCTTTATGCACAGAGTTTGAGATTCGTTACGCTTGAAATCTGAGGAAGTTAGGTGGTGAGATGAAAAAAAGGAGCGAGATACAGAACGAAAGGAGTGTGGAAATTGAAATTTAAAGCATAGCTAATGTCATTTGGCTGATTTTGCTGCAAACCTATGGGGGAAAGGAGAAAAAGGAGTGAAGTTCTGCAATGTGTGAGAAGCTGCTTCTCGAGATGGTCTTGATTTTCTACTCCCCAGCATGGTGAAGGCTCTATAGTTGAAAGAGCTTGAAATTAATCACCTTTATATGGAGATTAAAGAGGGAGTGATGAAGTGTGATAACCTACAACTTCTTTTGCTTCTTTTTGTAGTTGGGGAAATCCTGACTACAAAGGCTGCAGAGGTGGGGGGAAGTTCCAGTGGATGGAGCACTTCCCCTTTCATCTTGCATTTCAAGCTGCCCACTTCTTCCTCTTACACTCGCTGTAAATGATTGTTTCTGATTGTCAGCTAAGCTTTTATTAATGTTCTACTGGAAAACCTGCCAGTGGCTTGACTATTTTGGACGTGGAACATCTGAACTGGGATGGAAAAGGCTCAGTGATTTTGTTAAGTACAGAAAAGTTTCTGTCCTTTTGAAAGGATTTCACACTTTATGCCTCTTTACTGACTGAACTTCTACAAGTCATTTCAGCATGGCAGGTGCTGGTCTAGGAGATATAATAATAGAAGAATTTTCAAGTTCTTTCCTGTTTTTTGGAGCAGAGATTGACCTGCTGCCCAGGCAGAGTGCAGAGGAGCAGTTTTTTCCCTGCAGCCCATGGAGCCTGTTCTGCCTGTGATGGCCATAGGTAAATCACCTCCCTGCCTTTGGCTCAGCCCATCAGCTTCTGGTTTTGCCTTTTCTCCCCCTGTCCCCTTGTGGAGGAAGACTGGGAGCTGCCCAAGGTCAGCCCACCACACCTTCCCTTCCTTGACTGCCCTGGCAAACTCTTTCATCTTGATAAAGTCACACTGCTTTCACATCATAACCTTATTTTTTCATTGATAAACCCCAATAAACTCTTGTTTTCAGCTGTTTAGTGCTTGCAGATCCTCAGACCACAAGGAGAAGATTTTATCTGTTGAAGCTGAGAGAGAACCCAGGACCACAGCTGTGAATTCTACTTTGTCACTCACTACACAAAAACCAAATATCTCCTATTTAAATCTTAGGAAAATCATGAATATGTGTGTTTAACACCTCAGATTTAGGGTGAGTTTTGGAGAACCTTGCACCTTTAACTGTTATTATAATATAAATTCAGGATCCCGTGCCATTTGAAAGCTTGAAACGGTAATAACTGAGGAGAAATTTTATTGTTTATTTGCAGTTAATTTCTTGCTTCATACTTTATTGCACCCTCTCTTCTCTCTGTATCCATTAAACTTGTTGTGAGCCACAGAGAAAATACCAATTTTTGTCTGTGGGGAATAAAGCAGTCTAAAATTTTACACTTATTAAATTACCACATATCCTATGTGGTCATTTATTCTTAAAGTAATACTTAGCAATAATGACTTTTTACTAATAAACACCTAATGATTGCCTGAATTACAAAATTATCCAAATTATCCAGCCTTGGTAGTACAGTAAATTTGCTGGAAGGCATTAACTATTTAAAGCATCAAAACATAATAGAAAACTGACTAGTGGTTTCTGCAATCCTTATTTTTTATGAGAACTCCTTGCAGCAATACAAGTGGACTAAATTTTCTAACCTTCCTATAGAAAAAATATTATGGTTCTGAATTAGCCAAGTTTGTGTAAATTACTGAGAATGATGTGCTACATAATTTGCACTTAATTTCTTTGATTGCCAAAGAGTTTAACCTTTGTTTTCTTATTTGTAGCTGGAATTCTTACTGTTCTTGTAAAATGAGGTCAAACAAAGTGGCAAGTCAGGATGGGTATGATTCAAAATACTGAAATATTATAAATATGCATGTTACAAACAAGGAAAACAAGGACAGAAACGATTTTCTACTTCAGTATATGGTAACTATTTTAAAATAAAAACACATATCACAGGAGCTTGAGGAAATCAGTCAGAACTGACTCTCCCAGTTACTCAATATTAAAGCCTGACCCATTAGCAGGTTCCTCAGCTGTGGCTCGTTTCAAACTCCTTTTTCTCCATACCCTCCTCCCATATCAGCACCATTATTCCAGCTGATTTATGCACTGAGGAGAGACACTTCAGCAGCTTAGATTAATTCCCCAACTCCTGGGTGCTATTACAGGCAGGTCCTGGCTCTGTGCAAATCAGAGAGCCAAGCTAAAGTTGGCACCTGACGTGACAGAGATTGAATTTCTGGACTTCAGCTCACATTTTATTCCATGGTCAGAGGAAGAGGAAGAGCACACGCTGAGCCAGAAAACCTCAGGTCCTAAACTCACAGAAGCAAATCTGGGTTTTCTTTGGTTTCAGTTAAATGAGAATTGAAATTCCCAGCCTGTGTGAACATGGAGGAAGGGAATAAAGGGAGAAATTTTTCCCTCTGAACTCTACAAAAAATATGCAGAAACCCAGTTTTAGCTCTGGGGGGCCTGTGGGTACTCCAGGATTTTCTGTTGCATCAACCAGGTGTAGCAAACCAATCACCTGATGGATCCTGATAAATTACAGCAGTGCAAACCCTTTGTTCACAGCTATCAATAGTGCTTGGCCAGATGGCACAGCTCTGGAAAAATAGATTTTGGGTTTTTTTAAAAAGCAACCCTGATTTCAATATTGAGTAACTCAGCTAACTCAATAAGTTAATGAGAAGTTACAATAAAGGCTGATGAAAATGTTAGCATTGCTGTAATCACCACAGCTCATGGAAATTGTGATTTTTGAATGACTTCTCTGAAAGGTCTGTAAGAACTCTGTCAAGGCTCTTGATGAAAATAATATGATAGGAACAATCTGCAACTGATACAAATACCTGACTCAGTAACTCTGCAGATTGCTTTAGTAGAGATAAAACATATTTTGATGATTCTCTAAAGCTATTTCAGAAATATTTCCCAGCTATTGTAGTGGAAATGTCCTTTCAGCAAACAAAACACAGGGCAGTTTGTGTGTTAAAAAAATCCAATATTTACCCATTATTAGAAGACAACACTTGGTCAGTTTCTGGTTCAAAATGGAATTCTAAAATTATGCTCATTCATATCCTTGTTAATTTTTAATCTTTATTTTACATTATTTTCCTCTATGGTTGGCAGAATTCTTGATGTACAAAAATGGCAAATAATGTGTTCTCTAATACTGTCTTTCTGCAATACTCGATCTCAGAGACTCCTAGTTAGGTTTGGAGGATATAAATGAGTGCCACAAATTGGTTAAAAAAGAGTTAATGATGGAAGCAGCAGGAATATGTTTGAAAACACTGAATTTCATTCTTTAGCTTCCCTGTCACAAGGGTGACAGTCTGGAAGTGTTTTAGGCAAATTCATATTTTGCTACAACACCAACAGGACCTGCTGACAAAGTTCAGTGTTTTTAACAGCTTTGAACTTTGTTCTTATGTTTAGATTTCAGTACATTAGCATCTTTGAGGTTAATGGATTTCCAAAATAAAATGCTAAATTTGGTCATATTCAGTCTGAGGTTGTTAATTCTGCACTGAATTCCTCCATCTTCACTGATGTTCAAGAGCAGAGCTGCTCTCTCCAAATAACCCCCTCATCACTCTACTCCAAGGAGCCAGAAATTATACATTTGACACAGAAATCCTCCATCTTTTCTTGCATTCTTTAAAGTTTTAATATAATGGATGTGTTTACTACAAATTTAATAACCTGCCTGATAATTTTTATTTTTTCCTTCAGTTTCCACAGATCTCTGAAATCATCTTTTATCTGCAGAATTCCCTCTGGAAATACCCACAAGTCACCAGTTAAGGGTCTGCACCAAATCTCCTCGCTTCCATTTCATTCTGTGTTATTCTCACGTGCATGAATTTGATAATTCCTTTTGCCACTCTGTCCTAGGGTTCCTCATTTTCACTCTTTCTCTTCACTCTTTCTCACGGGGTTCCTTCCCTCTACAATCTTTAGGAAATGTGTTCAATATTAGACAACCAAATTCTTTCTGACTGCCACAATTATGTGTGCAAAACTCATTTTCCAGTTTTCCAGGTTTCTTTAATATAGGTATATTTTAGTCTTTTTCCAGCACACTTTTCCCATATTTCCAATAATGGGAAGGGATTTGCTTCCAGCTGTTATTTTTCTCTGATTATTCACTCCACACCTTCTAAATCTTGATTAGCAAGAACAGTTTCACTATCACACCTTTAAATAAGCCATTAAAAACTAACTAGAAGCAACAAAATATGAATCTTTGCAGTATTTACTAGTGAGACAATAACATTTTACTCTCTGCTCTCTGTTTTTTTGGTTTTGTTTTTTTTTTGGCCACCATTCAGTACCTTAGGAGAAGGTTATGTATTTAATTACATATTTTAATATCTCTTGTTATTTTAATATCTCTTGTTATTTTAATATATCTTGCAGGGCTTGGAATAAAGCTGGAAGGCAGAAGAAAATCACTCCAGATGATGACAAAATGAGAAAAAACTACCGTAGCTTGGGTGAATTTAGCCACAACTAAAAGGAACTGAAGAATTCTTGAGAAGCAAATATGGCCAAAATTATTTTAAACACCACCTTTTTTTTTTTTTTTTTTTTTTTTTTTTTTTTTTTTTTTTTTTTGTGACTTGAATAAGACAGAGCATTTGGAAGATGGAGTTTTATGTGATCTCCTACTGGGAATATTCCCATGCAAAGCTGCCCAGTGCTTTGTGAAGTGTATAAATAGGGTGACAGGTTACAGCTAAATTTAAGGGAGAAAATGTCAACTTAAGCTTAATGCGTTAAATCTCATTACTTACAAGATTTTTGTGTGATACATCCATAGCTGAGATCAATGGAAATTCAAAGTTTTCTCATTAAGGAAGAGGAATTGCTCTTGGTGTAACATTTTTCATTAAAATCTCCCTAAACTGGAGTGCATTTCCTTCCCAACTGGTTTGCCAGAATATTTATGACACCTCAGTTGAGCTATGGTTATTGTTATTTTTTTTGCCCACGACTTGTGTTGAGACTAAAAAATGAGGAGTTTACCCTCTCCCATGACTATTTTTTCTGGGATTCTGTTCAGTGTTCAATAATTCCAGGAACTGAAAATAATTCCATGTATGAAAAAAACCAGAAACAATTTAAGGGTGTTTTTAAATTGTTGCTGGTTCACCTGAAGTTTTACACATCAGGGCAGGGCAGAAAGTGGAATAATACAGGGATTTTTACCAGAAAAGCCCATGGAAACAGAAATGCTGCAATCCCCAAGCCTCAAGTGCTGATCTCTTCTCCCATTTCCAACAGACTGGGAGATGGTGACACCAGGTCAACTTATATTTTTATATGTGCTAAGGAAGAGGATTAGAAGCGTGCCTGGGGCACTGCATACAGACATTTTTATAAATTAAAAAGTCTGTAAGTATGAAGTGTTTATCAGTTCTTCCTGCTTGACAGCACAATATTCTTTTTGGGATTCGCTAAATGAATTTTCTCACCTTCTCTGTTGCTAAAATAAACTGCTCTTTACACCTACTACTCACTTTGCACTCCTCTTGAGTAGTTCCACAGAGCTTGCTGTGCTTCTCTCCCAGCCTGGATCAGGCTCTCTCCTCCCTGGGTGCAGCATCTCCCAGCCCCCTCCTGTCTGGGATTGCTGTTCCACCCAGCACAGGGCACCACCAGCCCTTGGAGTTTGTAATTCCACCTTTCACTGGCCCTGATTCCAACGTTTCCTCTTTGTTAGCACAGAGAATTTCCCAGTTTGTGTTGCCATCACTGCCTAAGAGCTCTGACCTGCTGCCTCCCAGGCTGTCAACACTTGCTGCAACCAGGAGTAAATTCTGTCTACACTCACTCCCACCCCTGGTAAATCAGGAGTAGCACAGACCACAGGTACTCAGACATAGAGATAATTCACAGAAATCAACCATTCTCAGCTTTCATAGCAATATTTACCCATAACATTTACCCATCCAATTCACAGGAATATTTACCCATAAAATCCTGATCCCTTGGGCTGCTCTGTGGTGTCTGAACTCAGATCCTTGCAGTGGAGTTTGCTGAGATTCCCCTGGATTATGGGTTTGATGATGGAGACAGAAAGTTTCATGCCTGGAGAAATAGAAAGGATGAGACTTTAGAGCACTGTAAACTTAGAAATTGGGAATTACTACTAAACAAACCAAACCAACCCCCATATTCCTCAATCTATCAATATTAGGACAAAAATGTAAATCAAATCAAACTGATCTTTGTATTTTATTTTATTTTTTACAAATTTAGGAATTCACAACTGGTTGACAATTGGTTATTGGACCATTCTTATCTTCTACCTTTCTGTCACAGTACTCAGCTGTTTTTGTAAGGCACAGAATGTCTCTAGAAGATGAGATAGATATGTGTAATATCCTTCACTTGTATGGAGTCTTAGTTGACAAAAAGAAAAAGGTTTAATAAAATAATGATAGGTCAGGAAGCAGACACTGAAGTAGGCAAAGATATAAGGAAGTGAAAAATTCTTAAACTAAATTTTCTGCCAAAGACAACATAAAATCTAACTGGACTCTGAAGGATTTATGGCTTGGCCCAGATTTTCAATCCATGCAGTGAAGAGAAACATTTAGAACAGCTTATTTATAATGTGTTTCTCATCTTCCCCCTCCCCCCCCACCCCCCAAATTTAAGTAAACAATATCTGTAGCTTCCTCTAAAAACCAGAAGATTTCAGGGATATTTAGAATATAAAATCCTAGCTGAGGTCTGAAAGATCTCACAGTTTCATAAGTCCCCTGCATATCACTACAAGCTTTTTTGGTGGTTTGAAAACCTATTTTATGAATGAAAATTTCATTTTAATATACTGAATTTTAAAACTTGAAACCTTAATCTAGAATTCTACTGAGTCTCATACTATGCCCCTTTCTTGGCACTTGCTAAACAATTCCAAAAGTGATTTCTGGATAAGCATAGAATCAACTTTTATCATCCTGTATAATTGTGTGTTTCATTTACCTACAGACACAACTTTGATAACTTGTTTTTTAAAAGGCAGCAGAAACTAAAAAGCACAAACATCTTTGGGAAGGCCAGAGTGCAACCAGGTGCTTTATTTTGTTCTCATTTCACAAAGAAACATAAAAAGCAGAAAACTGTTTGAATGAACTGGGTTTCAGACAATCACACATAAGACCAGCATGAATTAGTTCATCAAGGATGTTTTCAGGAGTGAAAAATAAAAAAAAATTTATTACTCAGTTCTGATTTTTCAGGCTCTGTCATTGTGTGTTCAGGAAAGTATTTTATCATTTTAACATTCCATATGTTTTTCTAAGACAAAATTGTACAGAGAAAGTATTTACGAAAATTCCAGAACACCAAACAAATTCATGTAAACACCTAAAATCATTGCTAAAATTGTATTTCCATCTTGGTCATTTAAAGATAGAAACTATTATTGGTTAAAATATTGAGTTTCAATGGGAAGAGTCTATTTAGAGCAGAACAGCATAAAAGTTTTGAAGCAAATGGAATTTTTCAAACTTCTGAGTTTCAATACTCACCTTATTAAATCTCATATTAAGAGTTCCATTTCAGTAAATCTATTTTTTTTTTAATAATTAAAAGCAGTAGCTTTAATGGAA
Source organism: Chaetops frenatus (assembly GCA_013400775.1). Classification (NCBI taxonomy): domain Eukaryota; kingdom Metazoa; phylum Chordata; class Aves; order Passeriformes; family Picathartidae; genus Chaetops; species Chaetops frenatus. Next base: position 918,200 of record VZTR01031395.1, read on the forward strand.
ACTAATTTGAATTTCTAAAAATAACTGTTTCCATGAAATGACTATCAATCAATCAGTCCCTGGGAGATAAGAGCCCTACTTTGTCCTGATAACATTGCTGGGTTTGTGGCATCCTCAGCTGGCTGACTTTGTTTTCATTAAAGAGCTGCTGGTCAATCATGGAATAAACCTTTTAAAATAATTCCAATAAAATATTTTCAGTATATTGGTATCTTCAAAAGGTACCATGTTCAAAGAGTGGTTTTCACTTGCCTGATTTTATTTGTAACCATATTTACATGAAGGCACTAAAGCCCTGACACAATAGTCTGCCCCAAATTATTAACATTACACTGGCACCTTCTGCTTTGAAAGATCACGAAAAACCTAATTCCTAGAAAAATCTCTAAGTGGAATCTCTACAGATAAAGCCTGAATGCAATTTCAAACCAAAACTGGAATCTGTACTTACTATAACAGATTATTTTATTTGCCTTTCCTGGTACAGATTCCTATGGAATGGAAGAAAGTTGTCCTCGTTTTATTCAGACATCAATTATTAATTTCCACCAAAAACACCTCCAAGTCCCAGCTGGCCAATGTGATGGTGAGGAAGATGTGATGGAAGAGTTCATTGAGGGATCCTCAGAAGGAGCTTTACCAGGCAGGAAAATCCACCAGGATGCCCTGGGTACACGAGAGGACCTCCTGCTCTTCTCCAGAGAAGTGAAAAGGGCATTTGCCAGGGCTGCAGCTCCCCACTTACAGGTGCCATCATGGTTATAATAATAATATTAATATTAATAATAATTTATTCATTTTAGGTAACATTAATGCACCTACAAAACTTAGCAGGTTTGTTTGTGCTACCTGCTGCTGGAAACGGAGTGCATCTCATTGATATTCATACCTGAACATTTAATGGAAGTTAAAAAATCAAAGGAAGAAAGCTTCCTTTCAGGCTGTTTTTGGAGCTGGGTATTAATTACCTGCTGGAGGTGGGAGGAATTCACATTAGTGTCTCCATTTCACTGTTTAAGTTTCAGGAAAGGGAAGAGTTTGACCTTGTCTGGGGCAGAAGGGGGTGACCTCAGTGAGTAATTTGGTATTTTACAGCACAATTTACACAGAGCCATGTCTGAGGCAAATCAAAATGGTGATTTCATACCCAAATGGACTGAGAAAAGCTGAGGAGGGAGTCACAGGCTGAGCTGTAAAACTGAGGCCTTCACTTGCTAGGTGGGTGCTGAGTTAGGTGAATGTCTGACTCCCTGAGCCATCCCTGTGTCACCCAGCTCACTTCTGGCAAAGCCAGGCTTCAACTCCATTTCACAACAGAATTTCACAGTGATAGCAAAGATTTCCTGCAACTGCCTAAGCCCCTTTTGTGTTAAAACTCTTCTCAAGTTCACATTAAGGGTCCTCAAAATCACATTAAGGCTCCTCACAATGTAAGATTCTCCCATCAGATGAGATTAGATTTGCTTAATTGCATGTCCCATATATGTTTGTATCAGAGGGCAGCTCTGCAAGGAAATATAATCAAAAAAGATCTGTACAGAGAGCACAAGAAAAGGCAGGTTTGCTTCTCAAATTCGACTTTTGGACATGGTCCTTGATGAATCTAAAAAAAAAATTGTTGTTGAATTTCTCAGAAGTAAAGGAAAAGGAGAATAATCAGACACAGCAAGAGGTGGAATGCTGTAATCCCAACAGTTATTAAAGTTTCTCAGCACTGGAGTCAGTCTGCTCCATCCTTTTATAAGTGTGTAGTAACTGTGTCTTGCTACAGACAAGACGATTATGTTTGAAATGCACAATATTTATTCTAATCAACATCAGCAGCCACACATTATTAAAGTGTTCCAGATTTAAACTGAATTAATTTGCTCAAAGCATCTTTTCCAAGCAAAATATGGTTAAAATGAGTATTTGGCTTTGGGCTCTGTGTTTGGAAGGGTGCCAGAGACAGTAAAAAGGATTGCAGAATTTTCCATTTCATTTCCTTACCTCTAAACAGTATTTAAGGCCAGCTTCAAAATAAGGCATGAGATTTTGAGGGAAACTAATTTACTTTTATTTTTTAATTATGGTAAATCAAGGGCATACCTATTATTTTGGGCTTTCAAATAGTCTTTAGGGTCATTAAATAGCTTAATTACAAGACAGGGTTGCTGAGGACACTCTGGAACAGGAACAGACGTGTTTGGTGTGAGGAAAAAGTGGAGACTTTATGACCTGTGGGAGCTCAGATGGGATAAAACCCAGCACAGCCCAGCTGAGAGCAGCTCTGGAGCCTGACCACACCTCAGCTGATGCCAGGGAAGCACAAACCCACAGGGACCATCTCCAAAATCCCAATCCCAATCCCAATCCCACCACCACTCCCTGGGAAGTCTCACTGGACCAGGTCTCTGATGCACAAAGCTTAATTTTTGTGCAGAAAGAGAATCTCTGCTCACTGAGGAATTTCCACCTGATTTGGACCAAAGTGGCTCCTGTTACCCAGAGGTCTATTCCTTATTTTTCCCCTGATCCTGGAAAAGTTCAGCTCATTCCTCCCCACACAGCTGCTCTGCAGCTCTTTTGTTTCCTGCAGTGGATGCTCCAGAGATATCAGTCCAGACAATTCCCACAATCTACACACATTAAAAGCCAAATGAGGCCATAAATAATGCATGTAACACTAACTACCCCGTGCTTGGATGTGTGTATCTTGTAAGATCTGCTGCTGCATTTCACATACAAATGTATATTAGCCAGTTTTACAGGACAAATTGGGATGTATTCCTGATGGCATCTCCAAGAGCATTAGCAAACTCCAGCTTATTATAATGAGATTCAGCTTGAGGAAAAGGAGAAGAATAAAAGAAAATTCGTGTTCTTGGCAGTTATATTTATTAGAATAGTTTCTGCTCCTGTCTCTGACTAAACACCTCATGAAGTTACTTTGCATAATGCCAGCAAGATTATGATAATAATAATATTAATTTATTCATGTTAAGTAACATACCTCTGGTTCTATAATAATCAGGTAGTATCAGATATTAGGTGTTAAATCTGGGTAAATTTTCATGTAACATCAATATGAGCTGTTACTCTCATGTATAAAATAAGCTTTGGTTCATTATGGCTCTGCTGCAAGTTAAAAGATGTCAGATTCTTGTTTTAAAGAAAAAATATTCAGAATAAATTTGTTACCTGATGCTGCAGCCAAAAGATTTGAAGGGACAGAGAATCCCAAAGTTTGACTTATAAAGCAACCAAGTTTTCTCAAATAATAGAACAAAAAATTGCTTCTTGGTGGTGCTCTCCTAAATCCTTCTCTGTCAGGAGAACTGTCCTCTTGCTTTCTTTTCCTAAAGACACAAGGAATGAAAAATGGCAGAGAAACTGAAGGGAAATTTGTCTTCATTTTGTGTGCACTGGGCTGGCTTGGTGAGGTCCTGCAAGGAGCCACCAGAGCCAGACCCCAGCACCCTGCACTTTCTGCCTGCTGCTTCTTCAGGGGTGGAAAATACCTGGGCAGGGCAGCTCTGCTGGGGATTTTTATCCAAGCTGAGGCAAGAAAGCAAAGGAAATCTATCAATGTTGAAGACGTGAGACAAAGTCTGGAAAATAAAGAACTCATCACTGGTGAAAGTATTTTATGTGGTACTTGATGGGCTCCTGTTGGACAAGACAAGGGAAAGGTTTGGGTTCAGAGTTTTGTTTGGTTGATTTGTGTGGGATTTCAGGATGGAGCAGAAAAATGGCAGATTTCCTGCTTTTAACACATAAAGTTAGGTAAGGTAAAGAGCTAGAGGAAGATAAGAGTGAATGAGTTTCATAAATACATCTTTCTCTTAGATTTTCAACCCTATTTTTGCTTGTTTTTTTTTTTTTTTTTTTAAGTATTCAGGACCCAGTAATCAATCCAATCCACACAGTGAAATGGTCATACTAAAAATTACACAAAAGACCTCTCTCCTGATTTACAGGATACTACAAAAAGTCATTTCTTCCTCTGTAATAACACGTTATTCACCTGCAGGGAAAATGTCCTCACATAATCAAAGCAACTGACTGATGAACAGCAGTAAATATGAATTTCCTAGGGACAGGATCTCCCCTGTCTTTTCCCTGGCCTCTCCTGGTAATAGTAAGAACTCCACATACTTGAACAAAGCTGAAATGAGACTATTTCAAGGAGATAATTAGTTGCCCTGTATTACTTTTAGGAGGTCATTTGAGACCTTTAATATCCTCCAGAATAAAACCGCAGTGAATTCTCTCTAAGGAAAATCCACATTGTTCCCAAGAACTGTTTGCATTGGTAGAATATCTAATCCACCTTTTTTCAGCAATTAAAAGGTGGATGGAGCTTTGCAAATTATGAACTCAGGGAGTTTCCATGGTCTGGCAGACTCCTGTGATAACTTCCAGACCATTTACCCACTTCAGATTTAAATAAAATATGAGTTACAACCAAACACCTCAGCATGCACTGAATTTATTCTAAACAAAATGAGCACTAAGAAGGCCTTTTGGAGATGTAGATCTCAGTGTACAGTTGCAAATATATAGCTACAGAATATTATTTATACAGATCAGAGAACCTTTAAGAAAATTTTTTACTGTACAGTAAAAGGCTATATTAGAAATACAGATAAGTGGTAGACTTAGTAACTCACTAGACTTTAATTTTTCAGAGTCCAAAATGTCTTGGTAAAATCACCATATTTTATGCTTTCAGGGAAAAAAACCTTCCTTCTTTACTTCTTGAATAAGGTAGCCAGGAAAACAGATGAAGAATGGGAGAGGGGAAAAAAAAAATAGCTATTAAATGCATACATTCTGCCCCCTATAAAAGTTAGAAGGAATAAATTAAATAACCCAGAAAACTATCCAAGGAGAGAAAAGCCAAAGGGGAAGTTGTCCTGGAGGGACTGATGTCCCACAGTGGTAGGAGCAGCCTTACACAGGGAGGGATCTGTTCACACACACGAGGTCCCAGCTGAGCTTCCCTTGTCACCTGCTGCTCCGAGAGATCGTTCCATTTACAGGGACCTTCAGCTGGGGAACACCAGGCTGGTACATTTATTATGAAAGAGTTTTTATTTAATGCCTAAATCTGCTTGTATTCACCAAGGAAAGGAATGCATTCCTGTCCTTTTAAACAAGCAATAAAAACCCTAAAAGAGGAGTCATTACAATGAAAATATCGTGCAAATCCTCTCTGGCACGAACCTCTCTCACCTGCCCCGTGGCTGTTTCAGTGTCTATTAATCCCCATTTATTTTTTAAAGACAATTACTTCAGCCTTCTGTCTATTCAAACACGGGGTTAGGACATCTGTGAGAAAGAAACAGGAATTATCAAGAGAAGTGTAGTAGAAGAAAAACCTGAGTCTGCTGCTGTGTTTTATTTCCTTGTGTTTCAGTGATGCTGGTGGTGACAGGGGACTGGAACAGCCAGGGGAGTGGGGAGAGGACTCCAAATGAAACAGGGTTCCTTTCTGACAGCCCCTTTGCATGGCAAGGTGAAGAAAGAAGAGGATCTCAGAAATATTTTTTGAGAAAATGAAAGACAAATAGGGGTAATACTGAGCAAAGCAGTGCCAGAAATCAACAGTGGGGATATTATTTTGGTAAGAGCTAGGCAATGTAAAGGGGAAAAATAAGATGCAAGTTTAAACAACCGATAGTTTTGTGTTTCTACTGTCTGGTTTGCTCTCTGCAGTTCATTCTTTCACTTTTGGGACAAACAGGCATCTTTTTTTACATCTCCCATTCTCCTCAGAATGACTGAGTCACAGGAACCAGTGAACAAAAATTTATGAGACAACAAGAATCTGTGAATTTAGAACACAAAGTTACTTAATAAGTAACAGAGGAAAATTTCATTTTTCAAAAAAGCCAAAAAACTTCTATTAAACTGTCTTCTAGTGAAAATACCACAGGCTCTCCCCTTAATTCTTCACCACAGCAACTTTCTTGGTAAATTCAAAACTGTCATGTGTGAAACCACTTCCAAACACTGCAGAAAGTTCCCTGTCCCTAAAGATGGGCCTGATCCCACACATCCATGGCAGGAAAGGCTTCCAGTGATCCTTGAGCTTCTCTCACACAGCCACAGCCAGCACATCACGCCAGGAGTGCTCTCTTTTTATTCCCTGCCCATAAATCTGATAGAACACACCAAGGATTGCCCAGAACTGGCTCTGGAGCTGTGTGGGAATCCCAAGGTCCCTTCCCAGCTGGGATAACAAAATGCACTCCCAGCACACCCAGTGGACCTGCTCACCCTCTACTTTTTAGAAATGCTTTAAACTAAACTACATTTCAGCTGTTTAAGCCTAATAAAAATACAGCACTTGTAATTTATTAGCTGTCACTTCCCTGTAAGTAATTCTCACAAAAAGTCAAATTTAAGATGCTCTGCAAATGAATCCTTTCTGGCTTGATAGTCTTAATATTTTAAAATTTAAATGGCATGTTCAGAGACATTCAGTGCTGTACACTTTGGATCCAAGGCACTTGGGCAATGGAAGGCAAATGCAGTGATTAAAAAAGCTCCAAGAGAAAATCAAGTCCAGCTGTCAATATTTTTCAATAGAGATTTACATCAAGCCATTTCAAACTCTCATAATTCTTCAAGCACTCTGTTATAAATCAGATCAAAATGCATTCCTAGTCAGGCCTCCTTTTCCTATAACATTTGATGTGTCTGTTGGATGAATCTCAGAAATTATTTACACAAATACTCCACAAGTGTGAGACTAAAGGTAGAAGAATACAAAATACATTAAACCTGCCAACCACCCTCCAGGTGGGTCACCCTTTTAGCCATGATGTTTCTCTTGGTAGAATAGGAAATATTTTGTTGGAAAGCATTAGATGAGAATGAACTCAATAGGCTGGCAGATGACTTCTCTCAGTTTTTACCAGACTATAAATGGGTTTGTATAAACTGATTTGGATTCTGGGGTGGTGGACAGGAAAAGATTTCCAATGCCAGGCCACACTGTGAGGTTCACCTGATTTCCCAGGCTGATTCAGAGGGAAGCTCAGCTGAGAGCTCGTGAGGGCTAAGAGAATGTTTTATGGTTTTGACTTTGCTCCTCCAGCCAGAATTCCCAGAATAGGCTGGCTTTGTGTTTTGATTTTTAAATGAAACCAGTGAGAATCTGCAGAAAACAAGTGAGAACTGTTTTGTAGTCTACTAAAACTGGAAGTTAGGGGAGAAAAAAACCAAAACCTGACCCAGATCACATTTGTTGACTGTGAGCAACAGAGCTGGGTGGGGAATGATGATCCTGGCACAGCTCCAGGTGCACGTCCACAGCAGATTTGCATCTGCCATATACCTGTGAAACAGCAAATGAGGATTTTGTGCCTTTATCTGAGATATCTCTATGGTACCATAAAGGCACAGCTTGAGAAGGAGCAGCTTTTTCAAGTCATGAGGGAGTTTTAGTTTATTCTTGTGTAAAGAAGAGTCTCTCCTTCTATCCCTACCTCAGCAGTCATTGCAGTAAAAACATATCCTGAAGTATTCCTTGCATCTCTGTAGGTTTCCTTAAATGAGAGGATTCTTTAGCACAAGGCAATATATCCTTTGGAAATGAAGTCAGCTTTAGATGTGAGATAGTGGGGCCTGGTGGGACGAGTTCCATCAGTTCGGAGTCCTATTTATTTCTGCTGAAATATGATGCCACCAGGAACTGCACCTGCTCCTTGCATGTTGATAAACTGTTTAGCATTGCATGTGGAGGCAGCAATATTTACTGTTTCTGGTGGTAGGGAAATAGGAGGAGGCAAGCAGGATGTTCAACTAACAGCAGCTTCTTTGTGGAATCTCAGTATCTTCCAAATGCAGGGCTTTTGTTTCATCAAAATTACATATTGAGCAGGTGATCTTTCTGGGCTTCAGTTCAAAAAGTTTCCTCAAATAAATTAGTAGGTATTTCTGTCAATATAATTAAGACAAAAGAGATGCAAAGTTATCCCTACTGCAGCCTTGAAATTCTTTTTCAGTTCTGTTTTGGCAAAAAACCCACTTCCTTCTGGTAGGATGCCAAGCTTGGGGTGCAAAGCTTATTTTTCATGCACATCTGTGGAGGGAGGCAAAGAGTTCTTCGGTTCAGGTGGATAAATTGTCAACTTTCATGTCTGACAGATCATTTAATGCACAGTGAAACAACTACCGTGGCTATTCCTTGCTGCTAAATATTTCAGCAGAAGCTGTCTGTGGCAGTGAGGAAACACACACAGTGTGGGCAGATGTCCACAGTGCATTAAAAAGAAATCTGTGTCCTCTTAGATTTAGGGAAACAACTGTATTTATGTGATTTACTGTCATTTACCTGATCCTTAGCAAGTTCTGGCTTAATAAAGCTGATAATAACAGATGCATATCTGTGCTTTTTCATGCTTTAAGAGTCCATTTAGCTGTTGAATGAAGGGAAGAACACTTAGAGGCACAGTGCTGATGACAGACTATTGTTAAAAAGCCATCATATATTCAGATCCATCTGCTGCTATCCTGGGAGCAGCGTGTTACAAACTAATAAAAGTACTGCAGAGTAGGGAAACCAGCTCAGGCAACATTTAAAAAAAACCAAAAACCCAGCCATTTGTTTTATATACAGAAGAATTACATTGTTTTATGTCGTGAAAAACACTTTTACATACACCATTTTGGAAAAATGATCTTGATTCCAAAAGGCTACAGTCATATCCAGATTCATATTAGAAATCCTCTCAATATTCCATAAATAATGATTACAGATACATCTGCTAGACAATGCTCAGACATTTCTGAAAGGTGAGAATAAGTCTGAAATATGTTTTCACATTTCTGAAATGTAAGGCAATGATAAAAGTGATATAAATATGGAGTTAGTTATATTATTAGGACAATGAACACATTAAAAATATTCTGCATGGTTATAGCCATTTATCCATCCTATCATCTGTTAAATACTACTTAACTTTTGAACACTTCCTTAACCCCTTCGTGTACAACATTAGACAGAAAGGAATCACAGTAGATGTGAGTTTATTCTGTTTTGCTGCTTTTTCTGTGCTGCTGACAGGAAGGAGCACAAACTCTACCTGGATTTGTGCAAAGACTCTGCCACCCTCCCTCGTGGCATCCTTGTCCCTAAACTGAGGGGACACAGGGGGCCCTGGCAGCAAAAAAGGGATCATGGGGGGCATCAGGAGGAGTGTGAACAGCAGGGTGAGGGAGGGGATTTTTCTCTGTGCTCTGCTCTCCTGAGAGCCCACCTGGAGCCCTGAGCCCAGCCCAGGGGCTGCCAGCAGCAGGACATGGATGGAGCAGGTCTGGAGAATGTCACAGAGATCCTCCAGGGGCTGCAGCACCTCTGCTCTACTCTGGGACAGGCTGGGAGAGCTGGGGCTGCTCATCTGGAGAGGAGAAGGCTCCAGGGAGAGCTCAGAGCCCCTGGCAGGGCCTCAAGGAGCTCCAGGAGAGTGACTGGGGGCAAGGGATGGAAGGACAGGACACAGGGAATGGCTTCCCACTGCCAGAGGGCAGGGATAGATGGGATTTTGGGAAGGAATTGTGCCCTGGCACAGGGTGCCCAGAGAAGCTGTGGCTGCTCCTGGGTCCCTGGCAGTGCCCAGGGCCAGGCTGGAGCAGCCTGGGACAGTGGCAGATCCCTGTTCATGGCAGGGGCTGGAATGGGATGAGCTTTAAGGTCCCTTCCAACCCAAACCATTCTGTGGTAATTTTACCCGTTCTTATAAATCACTTCAAAAATGGTTTTTTTCCTTCCTAGCTCCAAGTTTTCCCAGCCACAAGCACTTACTGCTCTCAGTGCAGAGAAGCAATCGCGGAGAAAACACAGAGCAAAATGTGAACCCAGGCATGTAAAGCTTTGTTTTGCTGGCGTTTATTTGAACGGTTTCTATTTAATTGATGAATCCCAGTGTGTGGGCCTGAATGACTCTCAGCTCCCCAGTGCCTCAATCAGTGCAGTGCAGACACACAAACCACGGGTGGGCTTCCTCACACTGCTCTGCTGATGGAGCTTCCCTCTTCATCCTAAATGACCACCTGAGCTGAATGTGACAGACATTTTTATCTGGGAGCTTATGCAGACTTTGGCCTTTTCTGAGGCAGCCTGGCATAGCCTCCTCCCTATGCACCAAACATAAAGAGCAAAAGTTCAAAGTAATTTTTATTTATTTGATTTCCCTTTTATTTTGGGGTTTTTCTTTGCACTGATTAAGGACAGGTTCATGTCTGAGCTCCAAGAAAGAGAAATTCTAAGCATGAAATATACAATTAAAAAGTGAAAGGCTACAGATGTTTGCTGCCAAGACATATGGCTGGTAGAAAAAAAAAGCAAAATTGCACTCACACATTTTATATGTAACTATTCCCTTAAAATATGGTCCTATTATAAAATACACAAGGGCACTTGTGTTACGTACTGAGGCATATGGCTGGTACAAAAATATAAATCCATTAACAGATTTTGTATGCAATTTCACTCTTTTCAAACGATCTCAGACCTGAAAACATGCTATCTTTCCTTTATTCCTTTCAGAGCAGTGATCAGAGGGAGAGGAGATTCATTAATACACACATTAACATCAACAGGCAGGGGATGCAATCATCAGTGCCATGGCTCAGGTGTTTTGTGAGTGCAGCTGTAGGATCAAATCATATCACACTAATGTAAATTGCAATGAAGCTTTCCACTGGATTTCCCCATTATTTGAGTGTTAAACCTGTTTTGTCACAGATCTGTGAAGGACACTGACAATAGTAAACTAACCTTCATTATCATCATCATCATCATCTTCCCCTCCCCTTTCTTTTTTTTTTTTTTTAATCACTAATCAAGCTGTCAGAGGCTGTTTGCTGCACGTTACCCCTTCTGGCAGAATAGATTCTTTTCAGTCAGAGCTCTACAAAAGGCATTTAACAGAAAAATTAACTACTCAGGATTTTCTAGTAGAGCCACAGGTAATTAGTTGACAGTGACAACCCCCCCACCCCCCAAAAAAAACACCCCAAACCAAAAAAACAGGGAGGAAAATGTGACATTCTTATTAATTTACAGAGGGCATTTTAAAAGCAAAATAATAAAAAATGTCCTTAATTGACTTTAGAGTGAAATCTCACAACTTTATGCTTAGAAAAGTACTGAGTATTTCCGGCCTGGCAGATTTTGTGCTGGTTTCTATGATTGCTTTTACTTGCTATTGGACTAAATACTATTTAATGCCCTCATAAATTAATAAAAGGAATCACACTATTTAAGATGAGATCTAAGTATGCTGATTCTAGAGTAAAACTTGGAGGAAAAACATTAGAAAGACCCACATTTGGAGTCATTGCTATTATAGTTGTATTGTTTATAAATATATTTATTTATGTTTGTTATATTTATATTTTACTTAGTGAAAAAATTGAGTTTTTCCAGAAAGACCTGTTCTATGATAAAGTTTTTCCCCCCAATCTGATTTTTCACCTTCAGTCCAAAATTTCAGAAATTCTTGGCGGTAGTTCCAATTGGAATTGGTACTAAACTTGTTCCCAGTTCTTAAAAAAATATCTTCAATTTCACTTGGTGTAGTATGAAAACACATATCAAAGTGCCTGAGCACCCTTGAAGTTTAAATGACCTCATTTCCACATCTTGTTCTGACAGAATTATATATTATCATTCTGTCCCATGGGGAGAAAGAAGCTCGCAATTTTGTCACTTGTGTATATAAAATTAGCATACCAAAGGTTTACTCACAATGTGAAAACAGCCTCGTGTGTTTTTAGACCCTTCTGTTGAATGTTGAGTGTCTCCATTAATTGTTACCTGTACCCAATCATTTACCTGGCAATGGACACACAATTTTAAATTCTTGAGGTAGAAGGCCATGTGCTGGCTCGAGTGACTACCTTGGCACAGGGTTCACAAATGTAAAAATTCAGAATTCCCTTTCGTGACAAAAGGAAAATTCAGCTGTCGATAGAATGACTGAGCTGAGGAAATTCAGAAGAGTTTCATGGCTGCTAATCAGAGCTCTGGGCTGGGAGAAACTTGCACCAAACTGAACCAAAACATGGCTCAGAAAGGCTCCACGAAATGCAATTTTTGCAGGAATTCAGCACTAATAAGGATTACAGAAGGCAGGGCTGTGTTTGTTTAGTAGCAGGGTTTTTAAGGGGATCAGGTGGCCACTGCAGCATCCCTGGCTCCAAACTCCTCTGACAAACAGAGAACTTCAGCAGGGCAATGCTGGGAGCAAAACTGTCTGCACACTGCTCAGGCAGCCAGGAAAACAAATGCCAGCACAGAAAGGCTGCAGAAGGTCAGAGAGATGGGAAACATTCCAAGAAATCCTTTGAAGACACACTGGTAAGAAGTAGGAAGAGCATGAACTCCAACACAAAAGGTTCTGTGGGTTGTGAAGGAACAGGTTCCTCACCAGAGGTAAAGCAGGACAGAAAAACCTCCTATGAGCAACACCCAAACCTCACCACCAGATGGGCCTTGGGAGGGTGGACAAATGGCCTGCATTTATTTCGGGTCTCACAGGGAGTCTGGAGGAATTTCAGGGTCACAGACAATGCCATTTATCAGCACCATCTGTGGGGGAAATTCCCAACCTCAGAACAGTTTCTCATCACCACAAGCAAGCTCCAGCACACACAAAATAGGGCTTTCTCCAAGCAACTTTTCATACTCTACTCACCATGGAAGGTTCTAGAAGTTCCTTCTGGGCAGAGGTTGCATTGATATTAAAATGATATTAACGGTACCAAACCAAGAGACCAAAATTCCACAACTAGAGATGATGGGTAATATTACTGAAGAAGTGTGAAAATCATTCTTCACTTTTTTTTTACTCTTGCCAACAAATTCATGACCAGTTGGACCAAAAAGTTTCCTTAGAATAAAAGAAATGTATTGGTGAATTTCCAGTGAGGTTCCTCTCAAACATTTCCCCTGCTTTCTTCAGGAAAAGGAGTGTTATCTGCTAATCTGTCAGGCACAAGGGTTCTGAAAGTCCCTTGAAGATTAGAGAGACAAGAGGCCAAGTGAAATGCCCAGGAGAGGAGGAGGCTGCGTGCCCTGGAGCTGCTCTCTCTGTGGGATTGCTGCCCACCCAGCACACACAGCCTGGGACCAGCACCTTGTGCACTCAGGAGCCCAAATCCCCCAGGGAATGAGAGCAGGGCAAAGCTGGATGCCCCTCTGCTGAGGGGAGGGAGTGGAGAGCATAAGTCTCAGCTCAATGTTAACCAATTTTCACTATTTCCTATTATTTCATCATTTTCTTCACTCTTCTTTTCCCCCAGTAACTATTAGCAGAGATATTAAGTGAGGAAACATTAAGCTAAATTGACCTTGCACTAATTAAAATAAGCTTTTTATTAATGCACAGACTTAGGGGACAAACCCTGTATTTCAATGTAAAAATTATTGGACAAAAATATGTAAAACTGTCATAAAGGTAACTTCAATAGTAACAATAAGGAACATGTAGCACTCTAAATACAGGCCAAATTCCCATTTGAGTGAAAAAGGTTTAGCTTAAACCCTTAAAAATACTGCATAGAAATGTGTTACCTATTTTACATCAGCAATTCCAAAAACACAAGGTCATGTGAGAATCTGCAGAAATGGTCTTTGCTTGTTTGTTACAACACTTCCAGCAAAGTATCCTGGAAATATCAGGTAGTCCCAGCATTTAATGTGTGTTTTCTCTCACTGGAGTGCAGCTGTGAGGGAAAAGTTCTCTTTCTTTACATGTCTGGAGCTCACTGACAGACAGACTCATTTCTCTTGGAAGCAGTACTGGGTTCTGGCTCTTCTGGAGAATATTTCCCAAATTACTGGGTTAAAATGCTCCACTTACAACTTCATCCCTCCCCAAGTTTTGTCTTTGCCCATTGTTGTCTCCAGACCTCAAACAGAGTCTCTTAACTGGGAAGTCTGGTTTGGTTTTATGTTTGTTATTTAAGTCAAATTACCTCCTAAGGGTATTATTACTTGCCTCTTGAAGTAGACAAGAATGATACAAAACATGATTTTTCCCGTGTTTATGGAATTTTTGAGGAATATGCATTTTCCTTTCATAGGGTAGATGAAGCTCTGCATAAAATTTCTCTTGTTATTCTCTCAGTGAGGCACTGGAATGTACCCATAGATGTACCTTTAGAGTTTTTAGTTCAAAGCTGGAATAGAATGACTCATCTTTCCATCCATGAAATAAGAAAATATGTTCATTTGGAGAAAAAAAAAAAAGAAAAAAAAATCAACTACAACTTAGTTTCCATGAAAACAGTCCCCACAGCTTAGAGCTCTGGCATCAGTGAATGACATTCTTATATGTGAAATTAAAATCAATTCTTATAAAGTGCATGTATTGAATTAAAATGATCTTTCAAAGGAGCTGTCTGCTTCCCTGGCAGGATGTGAAATAAGAATTTGTCTGTGAGCATAAGAGATTCTGAGCTCCACCATCTCATCTGCCAGTTATTCTTGCTATGGCAAAGTCAAATTTAACTTTTTGTACTTCTGAATTGTAGAATGATTTTTTTTTTAAATGCATTGCTGAGGGTGTGATAACAAATGGAAATATGTAAATGAGAAAGGAGAGGTAAAGAAATAAAACATAACTCTGAAACAGGAGCAAATGAACTCTGGCTGTGCCATCATCATCACCGATATTTCTTCCCAAATGTGGGTTTTGCATCCCTCAGGACAAGCCTTGCACCACCTTTGCCATCTCAGAGAGACCGTTTTTCCCTTCTGAAAAGAGGAGAGAAGGAAAAGGTTGGACTGGCAGTGATAATGCTGGCCAGACTTTCAGGAAGGATTCATGCATTAATTTTTTTTTTTTTCTGAAAAGTCAATTTCTGTGTCTCTTTTCTCTAGCCACAAATTCTGCCCAACACTTTTCTCCATGTTTTGTGCACAAAGAACCATCTAATAATGCATAACGTGACAAAGTTCAGACTCCAGGAAGAGCTGCTAGCATGAAATAAAGAGTAAGTAATAATTTTCCTTTAATCAGAAAAGTTTGGTTCTGTATTAAATATGAATCAAATATATAATCTATTCCCAATTACAGATCAAATTCTAGACGTGGTTATTAATATGCATATGGCATTGTTATAGTAATATTTTGGGCTATAAATAATAGAAAAGCAATAATTCAGTGCGGGCTGAAATGATGAAAGCACTTTCCAAATCCCATAAAAAAAAAGCACCACAAGGATCTGCTCTACACTGATTCCTCATGTAGAGGCTTTTTCCAGGCTGGCCTGAGTCACAGGAGTCCTCTACAGCTCTGAGGATGGAGGATATTGCCCAATAATTCTGCTTTATTCTGTCCACATTCACGGAGAGCTTCAGCATTTCTCTTTCTGCAGAACTCGGTTTTGGAATTTCTCTCTGCAGCCTGAACACACAGAACCCTTGGCCTCCAGTCAGGAGCCTGCACCACTTCAGCACCTCCCCAGAGGAGATTTTAGGAGGAAGAGCTGGATCAGATTCTTCAGAGAAAACAGAACAAAAACCCTCACACGGTTGGAGATTCTCTGGTCTGGTTCCTTCAGCCTCTTCCCATTTTTATTCTTCTCCACACTGTTGTATCCAAGAACTGGGCCCTGAGCTGCCCTCATTTCTGACTGCACTTCCCCTCTCCATTTTCCCAAATGGAATAATAACAGGATCAGAAAGGAGGAACCTCATTATCTGAAAAACTCTGCAGCAGGCTGGAGTGGACCTAGCACACCAACACATTTTTTAAAGGATATGCAGTAACTTATCTGTATTTAAAATGAATTGACTTTGATACCATGTAACCAAGGAAACAGTGTCAAAAATAGATAAAATCATGCTTGATCCAAAACATCTAAAGTTCAGGGGTTTTGTTTTGAATAATCATATTTATACACATGCCTTCAATACAGGCAATTCAAAATAAAAGCAGTGCAGCAGCAAATACAAAGTGCTGACCCGTTTCTGGTGTTCCAGAAGAGAGAGAGCACAACTCACAGCAGAAACACATAAATTCTGCTCAGTTTGTATTGTTCTCTGGCCACTCTGGGAAGTGTGAAAACCAGAGAATACTCTGACAACAATTAAAGTCATCTCAATGCTTGACTTAAGTCACTTTTGGAAAGAAATCCATCCTTGGGAAGGCTCCTGGGCTGATCCTTTACACAGGGAAAGCTTCCAGGGATGGAGCCTTCCATCAGCCCTGGGTGTTACATGTGTGAACATCAGGTTTATTTTTAATGTTTGCATGAGAATGGATTTAAAAATCCAACTTTAAAAATGCTTCACTTTTCCTGAATGTTCCAAAGCTTTCCACCTCCTTAGGTCACGGATGCGTGTCTGCTTTTATGTAGAATAAAATAAAGAAACAAATCATCAGTGTGGGGTCAGTACCACTGACTACAGAGAGAAATCTCAAAAATCTATAATGGAAAATGAAACACTATTTAAGAGAAAAACACTCCAGAATCTGATCTAACAATATCAGTATTTAACAGGCTCAGGATCACCTTCTCAAGATAACATTTAGAAAGTCCAGTCTTAAAGAATAATTTTTTACTTTAACATTGGCAAGCACTGTGTAACAACCACACCAAGTAAATAATTAGTAGATTAAATATTTTTTCTGATAAATATTCAAATGAAAAAAGGAAGTATGGCTTCTAAGTAATTATTAAATGTAGAGCTTTTTCCTATCCCTGCAAAAACAGGTAAAAGATGTTTTAGAAGAGGTTTCAAGAATTTTTAAGAAAACATTCCGAATTAAAACCTTCCAGCAAGATACTAAAATTAAAAGATGAATTACATTAGAGCCATTTGTTTAAGGCTTTCAGGGAAAATGAAGTATGACCACAGTCCAAGGACATTGTCCTAAATGGGAAGAAGTTATCCCTTGTGCCTTTGGAATTGATGATTTGCTATTTAGGGCAAAGAAGTTTGCAGAGAAGATTCTGCCAGGTCCCAGGCCAGTAAACTGTTAAAATAAATAAAAATTCCTTGTTTCTGGGGTGATTCCAGCAGTGGCCTTTGGTGCCCTTCAGCAGCACATGAAGTTGTTTCCAGGAAAATGAAAAAGTTTTGAGGTTTGCCAGTTTTAAAGCAGTTTGTTAGCAAAGGTCAATGCAAGTCTAATCACTGCTTAATTATTTTAATCTCTTCATTGAAACTGAAAACAAAGGGAGGATTTTTACCTTCTTTAAAATACTCATTAAAGGCTCATAAATAATTAAATCCAAAGAAGTTGAGTTTATAAACTGTTGCAGATGTGATAATGGAAATGAAAGAATAGATATTGCTTCTTTTCCTCACTCAAATCCAGTAACAGCATTTGGGTGGTATTTATATTTATTTTTAGAATTTATAACTAAGATCATAGTTGAAAAAATGTGTGGGTAGAAGTTTGTCTCCATTTCATTTCCCAACATTTACTTTCTAAATTAGTAAAGGCAAATTCTGAAAAAAAATTACAACTTTGCAGCTGTCTGAATCTTTAAATATTGTTCTTCTCTAAAGTTTATATACACAAGGCAGATCTTATTCTATATTCCTTCTCTCAAAAAATTCTGATAATTTCCTCATCTCTGTTCTTGCACATGATGTTAATTTTCCAAAAAGTGATTAAGCTATCAGTTCTAAATATCCATAATTTAATATCCCTATTCTCATCTTAGAAATCTGTATAGGGTAATAACAGCTATGACAAAGACAAATATTTTACAGCTAATTGCAAATGCATATTTTCCACAAGTCTAGAAACCAATTTAGTCCTGGATATTTACATGTAATGTTACCCCTCTTCTTTCTTCCCAGTGAGCAAGTTGGATTGCATTAAAGAAAATACAAGATGGAAGAAATGTATCAAAATCCTGGTTTTTATTCTTTTTGGGCACTCTAGTCCATCATGTTCCCCTGTTCTGATCCATTGCTGTAACTCACAGTAAGCCAAGAATAATATTTCATAAGATAGGAAGCCCATCACACAATATTTTAAATAATATTGCTCTTTTCTCACACTCAGCTGCTGTTCAGGGAAGTTCAGGAGGGCTGGCAGGGGGAAACTTTTTCTAAGTGAGGTACCACAGACATATTAATAGTCTTGCCTTTCTGGCTTTAAAGTGATTAAAAATAAACAGGAGTACGTTCAAAAAGTCAAACAATTCTTTTCATTTGCCATGTTTAAAGGCAATTACCCAGCTTTTCCTCAAGGCTGCTGAGGGAGTGAGATGCAGACTGGCAAGTTTTGCCTCTGAGTCCCAGGCAGTGACAGTGGGGATTCGGAGCCAGCCCTGGCAGCAGGGGCAGAGGAAATGCTGCAGCCTTAGATTCCTGCAGCAGTCAATGGCAGAGCACTGGCAGATCCTACCCTACCCCAAGGTGGTTTTCTTACCCAGCATAATAATTAAAGCTGGATTTTGAAAGCTTTAACAGGACAATGCTTTCTGGAATTATAGAAGTACTGCAATCAGGGTACTTGATTAACCCTGTCCTGTTTCCCATTCTGCTCATCTTTTGTTCTCATTAAGTGCTATCCTGACCTTTCAGTCTGTAAAAATCAACAAAAGGCATTCATTTTTTATTAAAAGTTTGGCTGCAGGAGGCCTGAGACCACAATGAAAAGGAGAAATTACCAGTGCTCAAAACCCATCAAGTTTGTTGGGCAGCCACTGCCATTTAGCCCAGCAATAATGGCAATGCTGACCTGATTTGCAGATACAACAAAGTAAAATAAGTCAAATAAACTTTAATAAATTATGCTATAATTCAGAAAGAAATGCACGTACTGTGAGAGAAAATTTTCAATAATTCTATTTAGACATGCACATCCAGCTGGAAAAAGCTACTAAAGGAAAGATTACAGGGAGCTGTAATAGTCCTACCTGTGAGGGCAGGCAAAAATGTGTCAATGTATAGAATTAAGGGCCCTAAAAGACCTAAATTCAAATATATTTTCAAAGCCATAGCACCTTGACTTGGTCAAGGCTTTATGGCAACTTCCTATCATGGGATACTACTGGTCAAGATGCCAAATCTTAGTCCTACCTCTAACTCTGAAAATAATATACCGGAATGAGCACAATAAAATCCTAAATTGGCCACTGTCCCCAACTGATACAAGGTTAGGCCTTTCAGAGCTTTCAAATATTTATTTATACAGGGACTTACCCACAACTGGTCCATGAGAAGCCTGATTTGATTTTGAATCTAATTTGTGATCCCCTCTTGTCCTTCACTCCAACTGATCTACATGCTATTTATGAAACCCAGCTGAAAACCACCAAGCCAATTTAATTATTAGTACAGGTTATGACCAGCTGCCATTGAGGGTCAGAAGCACTTGAATAGCACAAGTTTGATTTTGTATTGTTTTTCTTTCATTTCTGAATGTCTAAAGCACCCTACACTTGTCTCTAATCATAAATAAAATGAAAAGGAAGGAAGTGGTCCATAATATAACTATCCTTAGTTGAATTCTTCTCATTAATCTGCCTTATTGGTTGTGGCATGCACTTGTTCCAGCCACTGGAGGTTTAATAGCCCTGTTTCTTTTCCCATCATCCATACAGGAGCCTGTCGATCAATGGCAATTATTACTTAATGAACAACTAACGATGGGTGAGCCCAGGGAGAGGGGAAGAAACAAATCACTCATTAGAGCCCTGAGTGGGAGCTCCCACTGCCTCCTGTCAGGGCTCTGCTGTGCAGCTTTGTTTAGCCAACATCTTCAGGAGCAATCAGCATCAGCAGCTGCTGGAAATCTTCAGTGACCTGGAGGATATTCAGCTTCAACAGGAGAGGCACACAAACGTGCTTTCAGCTTAATTGAAAGCTCTCTTCTGGACACTTCTTTAAAAAAAAACAACCAAAACTTCCAAAGCTGTTTGTTTTTTCCTGATCTTTTCCAAACTTTTTTTTTTTTTTTTAATTCTCAAATATCAGCATTCATATTCCAGTCTAAATAATAAAACCTTTCCAGAAGCTTTAATGTGGAATCCAGTGACTAAGAATGATTTTAACAGTGCTTCTGTATTCATAGGCTTGAGCAGGAAGGATTCATGGTGAGTTACATCAATCAATATCGTGCCAGTAAAGCAGGTTCTGTGTTTCACAGAAATGATGCAGGTATTTGCTTCAGTGATGTTAATTCCTGCTCATTGGGCTCTGAAGCAAAATTTTGCACCTTAGTAGAAATTACCAAAAGTTCTAGTGTAGCTTCCACATCAGTTTCTCCTTTTTCTGTTGTTTTGACAATCTTGCCAAAGTTAAAGTGATGTGAGAAAGGAAATCAATAGCTGATAATCCACAGGGAATCAAATCAAATATTTCTGGAGACAAAACCATGAACTGGGAATGTGCAGAGGTGTATTGACACAAATTCTGTAGATTTCTTCTCATGCCCTTTTTTATTTTAACATAAAATGGCTCCAGTGTCCTCTTTCTTCAGGAGATGCTTGGTTTTTTCCAATAACAGAGTCACAACAGCAAGATTTAAATGACGTTATTTAGAACTTCAAAACCCACATGGGATTTCTTCATAAGATGCCATCATTTCCATGGCATGGAAATAGGCTATCACCATTGGAAAAATGAATTTTTATTTTGCTTTCTAAGGAAAGATCATTCCACAGGTCAGTTTGTGTACAGTTCTCCAAATTCTTTATATTAACAACCCTCGATTTGCAAAAAAAAAAAAAAAATCTTCCTAAAACTTTTACTTAAGGAAGCGCTTCTAGAAACTCCCTGGACAAATCTAAACAGGATGAATCCAGTAAAAAATGCAGGGAAATGGTAACTTCCTTATTCAAGGAAGACTTATTTTCTGTGTTATGTATTCATTTATTTGCTTTCAGCCTTGGATGAGATATTTCTACAAATTTAAGAGAATATTTTGACTGTTCAAAGTCTCCTCCTAATTCAATGTAGTGTTTGCCAGACATAAAAGCCTGTTAGACATTCAAGTAACAGATTAACTGTAAAGCACTGGATAAACCCACTCTGTGTTTTCAAACATATCATTAAAGAAATGGCTTCTGGGGGGAGGAAAAAAAAAAGAAAACCCCACAGATTTCTAAAGCTTTTCTGCCTTTATGTAATAAGGAAGGGAAAAAAAATTAAAGAAAAGCACTGTTTCAAGCAAAAGCAGGTAACTGTTCCAGGGCAATGCCTCACTGGCAGAGAATTTCAACACTTAATTGTAATTTCTATCAACAGAGAAAACTCATAATCATTCTTATCTCCTAAAATAGCTTGTTAAACATGAAAAAAGCTTATTGCTGAAACAGCCTGTATCTGGGCAGGAATCATAAGCAGAAACGTGTTTTAATTACCTTTTTCCAATATCTGCAACTAAAAGTTAATTTTAATGAGAAGAAACGCTCATGCTGATTTTTTTCCTTCCTATTTCCCATGGGTTTTGTTTTGTGTCAAGCAGGCAAAGAGAGCTTTGGAGATGAGTTTGCCTATCAGGACAACCCAGGGCATTTTCAAAGTTGAGGTGCTCCCTTTCTGAAAGTCCTTTCCAGTTCATACAAAAATGCAGAGCAAACCACCTGAATTCAGGCTCACACAGGCAGAAATGCTGGGTGAGGGACACTTCAGAACTAACGTGCTCCAAACCACAACAGCCATGGAAAAAAAGGTGGATTCCTTAAGTCTTTCCAAGGCTAAAAGTATTGACTGCATCATCCTTGAGGACACTTGTGCTTACCTAACAACAAAATTTAAACTGAGTTTGACAGATGGTGTTTACCAAGCTTTTTTTTTGTTGTTGTTGTTTTTTTCCTTCAAAAAACAAACCAAGAGAAAATAGCTACCAGCACAAGTTTATGTGTCTTGGAGAGCAGGGAAATCATTCCACCTTTGACTGAGACACCGAGGTTGTGAGCGAGCCCTTGACTCAGTGCCAACTGTGAACATTGGTCTTCAGAAAAGCAAAATATTTGTCAGCTAAGATCAGGGATGACAAATTATTCACAAACATGAGGAAAACTCAATTCTGTTTTCTAAGTGGTTAAAACCAAAACAAATACCCTACAATCAATGGAGACAGAGAAAGGAGAGTAATGCTCACAATCCAGCATAGGAACGTACAAGAAGGAGACTCCACCAGAAGTAATATCAATTACAAAACGTTGGATTTTTATCAGTACCAAAATATTGAAAGGAAATGCTCAAAAGTACATATGATACCTAAAAGCTGCTGCTCAGATCTCCTGGCTGGCTCTGGCCAAGCACTCAGAGTGCCCCTGGCATCTCCCAGTGCATTTCTGAGGGACAAGAGGCACGTGCTGCTGAGGGAGGACGTGTTTGAAACAGAAGTACAGCATTAAAAGTTTGTTATTTCCTCTTAATTGTTGGAAGCTGGTGCTGGGGGATGCCAAAACAACAAGGGAAATTCACTGTTGCTTTGTCAGATTTTGAAAATCATGTAGCCCAGATGGCCTCAAGGTGATTATTCTCTGAGCCCTCCTCAGCTGACATTAGCAGGGTGCTCAGAAAGACTGCACTTAAATAGAACCAAACTCTTTCTTTTTCAAAAACGATCTAATGCTCATGGTTTCTCTTGATTTTCTGTAATACATATTTTTTTAAAATATCTGCTGCTATTATGCTGGGTTGAAGAAGAATTTTGATGAGGAGTAACAGAAAAATTAGATTAGCACATTTCAAAGCCTTTGAAAGGCAGTCTCAGAGGAACACAGAAAATGCCAAATGAGTGAAAAGTCCCATGTTAACATAGAGATTTTGATAGCTTTTGAAAAAAACCACATCTGAGTACTATCAATTACCTTTTAGTGTCTTTCTTCCCATTCATATTTCCCAGTTTGTTTCCCCCTTTACCTAAATGTGTTCTTTCAGATTCTATAAAGTTGTCAGACAACTTGTTACCAGTACACCTTTGGAAATTTTCTTTGTTTTATGAAAGAAAATCATAAAAAAAAACCCATTAAAAAAACCTAAAAACCCAAAAAACCAACCAAACAATCGAAAACAAAACAAAACAAAAAATTTAAAAAAATTAATTCTTTAAATAGTCAAGGACAAAGAAGAGAAGCTACATTTAACCAAAGCTGTCTCAAAATGAAGGCAGGGCACTAAAAATGCCAGCCAGTTACATATGCTCCACAGCTCCCTACTGTATAAATCCTCAGCACTGCTGTGTTCCTTTCCTGGTGGATGTAGAAGTATTAGCTGCAATTTGTCACTGCGTTATGTCAGGGAGGGAAGGTTTGCTCTTAAAATGCCACTTGGAGAGTAAACAGCAGCCTGCAGAGCAGGATTTGTTTATATCACTTTGGGTACGATGAATAACACACTCAGAAAGATATATTGAATATGAAACATGGAAGTGTAAAAGTTGTGACTTGTGTTAAATATTCACTGCCATGGCTGCCAGAGCTGGGATATGGAGCTCGTGTATTTCAGGCAAAGCCAATACAGGTCACTGCTATATATCCCAGCGAAAGCCTCCTGTGCATTGCTGCTTCTCCTCTTCCCTCCACTCATCCAACGTTTCTGGCCTCTCTCTGCCCAGGAGTCACCACACCTGCTCATCCAAGAGCTCTCTGCATTTCCCTGCAGCAATCCCTGCTGGATGGGTGGGGGTTTATCCACACCCCAAGGGCGGCTGAAGCAGAGAGTTCTGCACAGATGATGGGTTCCATTCACACCGTCTGCTCTCCACCCACACCAAGCAGAAACCCCAAAACACCGAATGCTGAGCTGCCTGTAAGTAACATGAGAATGAAAATATTGGAGAGACACAAAGCGTTTTCTCTCTAAGAAAATGAGAAATCACACACTGTATCTTCCAGTGCACGTCACAAGCATCCTGGGACATGACTGGAGACGTCTCTGGAAGCACCAGAGTGGAAGAAGTTCCTCTAATGATGCAGTAAAACCACAGCTGTACCACACCACAGTCAATAATTACTGGCATCTAAGGCTACAGGGGAATTCACTCTAGATTCATATATGTGTGAGGAAAAGCTGTTTGATCCATGGAAACAATGGCTGCACTGACCTTTCCTCATCGCTCCCTCACCTTCACAGGCTGCTGCAGGTTCGGGTGGCTGAGAGCAGAGCTGGGAGCAGCTCCCACACCTTCCCTGCATTTAAAGAGGCTCCCAGGAACACCCTCTGACCCCGGCATCACCTGGGGCAGCTGCAGCCCCTTCTCCATCGAGCCCATTAGATTCTGCTTCATGCTAAAAAATCCAACATTCAAAGTCTGAAATTTGCCCCAAACTTGGGTTTTCTCCCAAGGCAGTGTTGGGATGCAGCTGAAACCTTTAGTCAGGTGTTAGAAAGTGTTCCTGAGTGCTGGAGTTCAGCTGGCAGAAGGTCAGGAGAAGAAAAATGAGGGAGAAAATATAAGAATAAAGCATCTTAAACATTATAGAATGTGTTGCACAATATGTTACTCCTTAAAACCACAGCTCTGGCTTCTCCTTGCTCATTCCCTGTGCTGAGGAGACTGGAAGCAGCTGCTGTCACATTCTGTACATCTGCAACACACAACAGTCTTTCCCTGAGAGACTGGGAGGCTGCGCAGCACTTTTAAATGTACAAATCACATTAAAATGTCTTAAGTAATATTATTGGGTGGCAAATGACTTCAAACAGAAAGGCAGTGGGTTTAGAGTAGATGTTAGGATGAAATTGTTCCCTGGGAGGGTGGGGAGGCCCTGGCACAGGGTGCCCAGATTTGCTGTGGCTGCTCCTGGGTCCCTGGCAGTGCCCAAGGCCAGGTTGGAGCAGCCTGGGACAGTGGGAGGGGTCCCTGCCCATGGCAGGGGTGGAATGGGATGAGATCTTTAAAGTCCCTTCCAGCCAGGGCCATTCTATGATTTTATAATTCTAAATAGTACTATGGAGAAGAGTTATTACCTTATCTAATGTAAATTCTGCTTTACAGGGCTTTATAGTGCATGAAAAGAGATGCAGATTTTGTTTCAGATTTGGTCATGTGTCCACCTGCAAGAAATAATTTTAGTGAGTCATTTGGCAAAGACTAATTGAGCTAATCTCCATTATACAAGAGCAAAGACCTAATGGAGTCTAAGAGAGGTTGTTGTGTATATTATCACATAAAACATCTTACACACAGATTATTCTTTAATGGGATTTAAATGTTCAGATTTTAGAGCCACTGGTTAGAGCTCAGCAAAGGCACTGCAGCATGCAAATCCCAGGAATGGCTGGTTTCACAGCACTGTTCCACTCCCAGGTTTTTGCACAAGATTGATTGTGTGCCTTGCTTCTTCCAGGCAACAATAGAAACCCAGTGCAAGCTCCGTGGAGTCAAGCTTTAATAGAGCAAGGTCCTGTGGAATGGAAATGTAGTTCACAGTTAGATTCTGAGGTCTAACTGTACTTCTGCTGCTCCCAGCCAAGTTTATTATTTTATTGTACTTTCTGTTGATTGCCGTTGATGCCTTGAATTTTAACTTTCATATTTTAAATCCTGCAGTGCTCAGAGTGTGACTCTGCAGGGTTTTGCAGCCTCTGAGCTGCTGTTCTCTCATGTTCACATGGACATAACAAAGCCTCTCCCAGCCTGCTCTCCAAGGACACCCAGCCTGTCCTGGGCCCAAAATGTGTAACCCAACATCTTGAGAAGGGGGATAAGCTGGGGAAATGACATCATTAGGTAAAGTTGTAATTGGGGAATTGATGCTGATCTGCAAATGGAGCAAACCCATAAAGGTGTGAAGAACTCGTGCCTCGGGGTCCATCTTGGGGTGCATTGTGAGAGCAGCCTCTGGCTCTCCAGGCTGAGCCTTTGAAGGCCTTTCCAATAAATCTCCACCTTTATTCCCTCCCTCCTGTCTGGGCTCTGTTTCTAGGGAGCCACGTCAGGCATCACCCTCATCCCCCCATTGCCTGGCCCTGTTCAGGGTGTGAGACACTTTGAGGGGATGGATGGAGCTGTGGGGATCCTGCTGGGGAGCAGGAGGAATTGCCCAATGATCCCTACAAAAACACTTCTCTTCTGTTTTCCACTTAAAAGTAAATGAATTATGGGACACAAGCAGATCTAGGTGCCTTCTGCAAACTTACTTGTACCACACTAGAAACAGATATTTGACAATTCATCATTTCACAAAGCAAAATAGCTGGTTAAGGAATTTATTCTGAAGTCTAATGGTCCCAAAAAGCTCAGAAAGCACTGGGTGTTGTGCTCAGGGTTTTCCAAAAATGCAACTCAGCTTGGAAACCCTCCCCTGGACAGCCTGCTCTCCTTTGTCCTGCTTGGCTTTCACAGGGATCACCAGGCATCACATCATCCAGCACTGCAGGTGGGCAGTAGTGTCACAGAATTTCATAAATTTTGAGGTTGGAAGGGACCTGTGGAAATCATCTTCTCCCACCCAGGGTCATTTAGGTGCTAGAACACAGGTAAGATATTTAGCACACTGTTAGATGCTTGAATGTTTTTTTTAAAAGCTAGGAGAACTAAGTTGGAGGGGTTTAATGCTTAAATTGAACATTATTTTTCAGGTATAAGGCCTACCGTAAGACTAGGTAGTGTGAATAAGAATATATCCCGTATTAATATTCCACAATGTTGTAGCTCATTCTTATGACAAAGATTTTAATGTGAACAGAAAAGAAATCCAATTAAATCATTGTTATTACACTGCCTTAACTAAGCCATGTCCTTTTTTTTAAGACAAAAAGTCTGAGCTTTATGATTTAATTTTTTTAAAAAATATAAACCTGCAAAAATTTATCTAATTGTCAATTCGTTTTATACTTCCTGGATTTATTCCACATAAATGCAATTTACCTAAATATTTCTGTGCCAGACGTTTGGTTGTTTGGGTTTTTTCTTGTTATGATGTAATATAAACATTTGAAGAAAGAATTTCTAAACCTGTTTTAACTGAATCCTTGCTGTACCAGGATGTCCCAGCGTGGCTCTGACTGCCCATTCCTAGGCCAGGTACTGAGACCACGTCCAGAAGAGATCAGCCTGGAAATCTCCCCATCCCAAACGCAGCAATCCTTGCACAGGAGCTGTCCAGAGCCTGTGTGGGTGCTCCCAACCCTCCAACCTGAGCAGGGCTTTACTGAAGTTGGAGCTCGAGCTCACAGTCCAAACCCACTGCAGCAGGGGCCTTGTAATGAGATTTTTAGAGGCTCAGATGAATTTATCCAAATGAAAGACTGCACAGTCCCCACGACCTGAGCACTTGTAAGCTCTGTTCCATTCACTGCTGTGCCCAGGTCCAGCCTCACCTCCTGGCCTGAGGGAATGCACCCAGCAGGGGAGATGGTGCTCAGTGGAGATGGGGCTGTGCCTGAGCAGCAGAACAGAGCCTTTCAACTCCAGTCTGGCTGCTGTTAGAATCCAACCAAAAAATGAGAGGCTCTCATCATCATTCAGCCCAGAGTGCTGGCTTAAAATAGAATCTAATTTTGGCTGGTATCAAATATTTTAGCATTAAAGGTTCTATTAATACCATTCAATAATATATGTCCTTTTAACGTAGAACACATAGGTCAGTTTTTGATTAAGATTTAAACTCCTCTATGAGAAATGACTTCATTCTGCCCCCTGATTAATAGAACAGTCTATTTTTCATATGTTTAAATAAATAAGTATGAGAGTGTATCAAAGAGGCGAGCCTAACTAGGCAGGCTATGAAAATAAAGTGCTCAGGGCAGTCCATCAAACTTCAGCTGCAATCCCAGCACTGGTGCTCCTGCATTTCTGCAGCAATACAGAAGCTGTGGCACAGATCCTTCCCTGTGGAAGGAAACATTGCTCTGTCAAGGCTTCCACTCACAGCTTTAACACCACAACTACAATTCCCCCTTAGAAGAAAATCACCACCATGCAGCTCTGCATCTATCATTTCATGGTGTTCTTCCCATTTTTGATTCAGCATTTATGAGCTTGCTTTTAGCTCTGAGTTTATTATTATCCATTTATAGGAAGCCAACAAGCTAGTAAATTATGTATTTGAAAGCCCTGCTGGCTGACATTTTTAAAGTTCATTGGATTTTTTTTTTCCCTTTTGCAGAGTAGAAATTTGTAGCAAACACTCAAGATCTGATAACTGATTCCCATTTAGGTGTCATTGAGACATAAGTGCAATGTATTTTCATTAATATTTCATCGTGTAAGTGTTCCTTGCTCTGACATTGCCATCTTGTAGTTATTTGTCCCCCATCTAAAGAGCAACTTGTAATCAGATCGGGATATTGGACTTCATTATCTGTCACCACACATTCTTAGCACAGAGAATGTTATTAAGTTCTAATTGCCTCTGTTTTTCCCTTACGGGAAGATGAGGAACAATAGACAACAATATATGGACTCATTAAGGAACAAAAAAAACCCCAGGTTGACAATGGGCATAAAACTGTCAAATACATCAAGGTTCTGGATTCCAAACTTTTCTTTCCACTTGTGGTGGTTGTTTATAGCCTGATGGGCCCAGGATGTTTAAGGAACTCATGGAAGACTGAGCAGCTGTGTGGTGCTGCCTGGGCTGAAACCGTGGCACCACTAAACACAACTAATAATAGCTAATAAATGAAGATCAGCTGCATTTTGAAGGTAGCACAATATTTTGTGATTGATTTGGGATTTTATATCAAAATAGTGTGGTTTTTTAGGACCAAATGTTACAACAGAAGTTGTGCACTAATTGAACAGCCACAAGTAAATGCCTTTTAAAAAAAAAATCTAAAAATTTTTTGCTTTCACAATTGACATCAGTCTAACAAATAGAAAATAAATGGCAGTACCAGATATTTCAAGTGAGATTACTTCAATATGTTATGTAAGAAACTGTTTAAACAGGCCTCTGAAGTGTTGCAATAATTAGAAGTATAACTTGTAGGTGCAGATTTACATTTTTTCCCATCCTCCATAAGATGAAGTTCTGTTCTGTGTTACATCAAGTAAATTACATAATCCAGAGTTAAATGAGAATGAAAAATCTCACTTTAAATAACTGAAATGGAAAGTAACACTTAAGAAGGTTTCTCACTGAAAAGTTTCTGATTATCTACCATTAAGAATTTTATAGGCAAAGAAAGGGAACTTGTCACACTTCATCATATCTGGGGCTGATTTTGTCTATTAAAGTTCCCACTGAAGCAGCAACCTGGTAGCAGCTCAAGGAAATTTTGAAGCTCAGTAACCAGGAGAAAACACAGACACTGCACATTTTCCATGATTTTCATTTCAATATTCAGGGTGATGTAAAGATGCTGCTGCTGCAGGAGCTGAGGGGGAGCCCAGGTGAGCATCCAGCAGCATCCTCCCACCATGAGCAGAGCAGAGCCCAGTGGGTCTCCAGGGGCAAACTGGCTCCATATCCTGTCTCTCATTTTCCTTCCCCCACCAACTCAGGTTGCTCCCTCTGAGGAGAGGGAGGAGATGTCATAAAAAAAGTTATGTTGATGCTTTGTTATCAGGAAATTTTAAATTTGCCATACAAATCCTCCACAGTTCCTGTATGGCTTCCTTAAGTCTTCAGAGAGGTACCCAGCCCCTAAATATATTGTATTATATTTCCACTTTATAGCATGCTATAGATTTTTTGTATTAGCAATAACTAACTGCATTGTGAAAGTTATTGAGGGAACAGCTGCAGAATTTGAATCCTGTGTGGGAATGAATTGGTGCTTCTGGCACAGGGGAAGGAATAAAAAGTGTTTGGGGCCTCAGGGAAGTTTCAGTGAAAGAACAACACTAAAATAATTTCAGTTGTTACCTTTAGGTTTCAGTCCCAAGCCCAAGCTTTGCTCCTCTGTAGTAATGCTCACATTGTCTGCAGGCTCCAACTGCTCCTTCTCTGAGGCTAAATTTGCTCTGTTCTGATTTTCCCACCCCCCAAGGATCTGTACTAGATCTGCACAAATAGCTGGTGAGGTTTGGGCTGGATGGCCCCTGGTAGAACACGCTTAATCAGCCATGGACAGGAAACACCACGTCAAGTATCTCCTTTTCTTTTATTCTGATCACCACAGCAGGATCAGCCACACTGAGCCTCATCTGACAAATGCCCACAAATACCTGTAAGGTAAAAAACAATCTGGGATAAGCAGAGACACAAAAATTGTGTTGAGCCATGTTGGGGATGCCAGAAGCAAATGTAATAGAAAAATTTACTGTATTTCATAGAAAACAAATTGTGTTCAGCTGTAATTGTCATGAAGGCTGATATTACATTTACCAGTTTAAATCACAAGCCACCCCACTGAAATGATCAATAGTGAAGCAGAGTCAGCAAGAAGGAAATAACGATTGCATCAGGCTGAAACTGAGATTTGCCTCTCTGCACAGAGCTACAGCATCTTCATTTTGCTACCACATATTGAAAAAAGAAATCTCCACCAGTAGTCAGAGTGTTTTGTTCTGTCACCGATAACCTACAACCACAATTGCAGTCCAGCCTGAGCCCACAGTCAGTGGGATTACATTCATAGGTGATACTGATGTGTAAAATGAGTTGTAGACATAAAATATACAAGGATGAAAAATTATCTTTCTGAAGAGATCCTATGTAACTATGTAAATAATATTATAAACATGAATTAAATTAAAAATTATTTAAAGCAATTCTTACAATTAAAACCTTTGATGGCTATTTCTGAGTACACTGCCTTTATTATACCTCCAGTTTTCCTTTCTCTTTTTAAAGGATCCTAATTTTGATAGGGACATCAGAAAGGACCTGAGACTCAGCTTTAATCAGGTCATTTTCTGCAAGCAGCAGAAATGCCCATCCAGTGTTTGTCAGAAGGTGCAGAGTCCTTTAGATGCTGATTGTGCAACAGGTGGGTAATGGTGTTATGCTCCCTATTGGTACCGTTCACTCTTTTGTCAAGTTCTGTTCAGAAAGGAAAAAAAGCAGATCCAAGTTACCACTCTGAACCATTCCTAATATCAGTGTTCAGACATTTTAAAAAACCTTTTTTTTTTTCTCTTTGAGAAGGACAGAGCAATCATTGGTTCAGCTGGAGCTGAGCCACCTTCATAATTACGAGACAAAACATCACAAACCAATTGGCATTTCAGTGTAGCAAAATCCCAATTCTGACATTCTGGAACGTTTCCTTGGAAATTGGATACAATACTTCTGGGATCAGTTTATTAAATTTGCCCCACATAGACTCTGACCTTTCAAAACACAGGAAAGATCACGTGGCAAATCACTCTCAGGAGTGACTTTATTTTGGCTCTGACCTCTTCTTCTGACCTTGGGAGAAATGCTTTATGTAGAGACAGTAAAACAGCTCAATTTCTTTTATTCTTTGAAATGGGAGAAACAATAATTTTTGAATATTCATACCCTTCTCTTTAAATATATATGCAGAGCAGACTATTGAATGAGACTCCTATAATCCTTGATCATTTACCATACAGGTCAGTGGAAAACATCCATAATTTAGATCCAATTTCCATCTTTGCGAGCCCAGAGAACACAACTTCTGACACTGACTTGTATTAAAAAAGCTAGAATATGAGATGCTATTGTTCATTTATAGGGCAGCAATTATGCATGGAACTATTTCACTGGAGTTCTACATTTATAACTTCTGCTTTCCTTCTCTTTAAATGTATTGATTTTATCAAGTATTACAAATGGACCTGACACACTGCTCTGGTTAGGGCTGTACAGTTACTTGTGTAGCTTGTTTTGGATTCCTTGTAATGGTTAAATTTTAATTATTGCAGCTGGAATTACCTTCCAGAAATCTCTCCCATGATTTTTGACAGTCTGGGCTGATCTGTTTCCAGCAAGGAACAAGGAAATAATAACACTGAGCTGATGATATCAGGACGTATGCAAGGTTTTCCCTTGGCCCTTGATTTGAAACAGAACTGGAAAGTTGATAGGATGAATTTCAGAGCAGTGAAAGAGATTCCTGAATTTGTCCTTATGAGAAGACATTCACATTTGACATGGGTAAACCTCTAAAAATCACTAATTGTACAATTGCTAATCTTTCCTTTGGAGTTTCCTGGTAACATTTCAAGCTCTGTCTGCACTGAGCAGGAGCCAGAAGCCATCAAGCCATCACACTCAGAGACCCGTGAGAATGCAAGGCAGAAGATAAATGGATTCACAAATATACCAAGGGAATAATGTCAAAATATATGTATATANAAAACCAAGTGTATTAATGAATAATATCAACAGGTAAAAGTAAACCCCATGCAGAAAAAGAAAACATACTGGTTTTTTTTGGTACAAGAACTGAAAAGAAGTTATAAAATCACAAGATGGAGTTAGAAAATACCATGCATTCCAGGTATCAGACGGCACCAGCAAAAAATATCACTGACAAATTAAACACAAGTCTTAAACAAAATTCTTGCATTACTTTGTCATCCTGAAAGACATAAGTTTTTCTAATATGATCAATATTTTCTAAAGATATTTTTGGTACATTGTCCACTGAACA
Source organism: Chaetops frenatus (assembly GCA_013400775.1). Taxonomy (NCBI): domain Eukaryota; kingdom Metazoa; phylum Chordata; class Aves; order Passeriformes; family Picathartidae; genus Chaetops; species Chaetops frenatus. The sequence continues at coordinate 950,640 of VZTR01031395.1, forward strand.
CCCAGAACAACACCCAGAACAGGTTGAGAATGTACCAACACAACACCTGCAGAAAAATGTATCCTTTGCTCATCCTCATAGAAACCTCTTGGCTCTGCTAAGGTGGACATGAACAGAATTCAGCCAAGAGGAAAGAACTGGAAAGGAGCTGCTCAAGGGTGAAGATCAGTAAATTTCAGCTATTTTTATTGTGTCTGGGGCTTTGTCACCTGAATTTATGGAGGATTTTGAGTCCCACCATCCATCACAGATAAATGCTGCAAAGACAGAAGATGGAACTGTGTGCTCCAGCACAGGACATGAATTTTTTTCCTTGCATACAGCTATTTTTGCTTTTCCCCCCTTAATAACAATGATAATAATCTGTAGCTCTTTATGCCCCTGTCTTCAAACCTGATTTTTAAAGGCTCCTTAACATGGCATGGTTACAAAGACACACAGGCTCACTCTTCTTCAGTGCATCTGTTTCAGCCAAAACACCAATCACAGACATGCCAGAAAGCCCACAAATAATCTCATTAATACATGTGAGTGTTCTGCTGTGCCTTTATGCACATCTGTGCTTCAGGCCAGATCAGACATTGCCTAGCAATGCTGCAAGGGTCAGATTTTATTTTTCCTCACCAAAACTGTCATGCTGAGAACAGCACAGGCTGCAGACTGATCCAGGCATTCACACCTGATTCCTGAGTTGCTGGTCCTAAGGAATCACAATGGACATTTGTTTGGTGGATAAATCTAAATATATTGGAAAAATGCACATTGTGAGCACGTTTCACCTGACTGTTTCCATCGTAGTGGGTGCCTTTTAATTAGGGGATGCCTGAACAAACACAGCAATGTTTGCTGGAGCTGATAGAAAAGATGGCTCTACCTAAAGTTCAATACTGCATCAAGTAATATCAGTGAAAAGCAAACATTCCAGCCTCTCTTTGTCCCTGCACTCAGCTGGAAAATGGAATTATGGCTGCCACAGCCTCTGCTTCAAGGAGAGAAGGAGAACAGGAGTGGGATCTCCTGAGCCCACACAGCTCATCTGCTGCTGCTGCTGCTGCCTTTGCTGATGAGGACTCCCCAGCTCAGCTCAGCTCAGCCTTGGCTCCAACCCACCCACCTGCAAGGCTCCCTTCTGAGATGGGAAAAATGTCCTACTAAATATTGTGCTGATTAAAATTCCTAAGTGGTCCTATATGGAAATTACAGGTAAGGACAAGCTTCAAAACTTAACCTGAAACGGACACAGCAAGGTGAGAAAAGGTGTGTGAGGCTGGTGGACCTCTTGGACTTTGAGCACTATAGTACAAGCTGGCTTTAAATCAAGATATCCTGTCAAATGATGCTCATTTTTCTAAGCCTTCCACTCTCCAGGCTGTTGGATTTGCACTTTACTTTCTATTATTACTTTTTTATTAGGAAAACTTAAATCCTGTTGAGAAGAGCTTATTTAGGTTGAGCTGTCGCCTTTAGCTTCAGAACATTAAGTCCTGACAAATGCGTCTTTTGAAGTCTGACACCTGTTTGTTTGGCATTTCCCACTTTCAAGAACTCACTAGACTATAATAATACTCAGCACAGCAGAAGTAAAGAGAATGAATTAAAGCAGAAATGCTTTCAGAAGTGGAAGAGCACTACAAAGGAACATCCCTTTGCACAAGGTTCCTCAGTAGTTTCGAGAGGACCTCAGGAGAGCTCAGCTCCAAGCTGTATGTTTGTTTTTTGGTTTTTTTTTTTTTCTGTAATGGGATTCTAATGCCCATGAAACAACCCAGAGCAGCAGCCCTAGAGACCTGAGAATTCTGTCTTAAAACAGCTACAAACACCAGGAGAAATCAAGTTTCTTTGCCGACACTTTAAGGGGAATATCCTTATTAGACCAAATATCAGGTAGCTGCTCCTTCTGTAATTGAAGTGTTGGAGGAGAATGGTTCATAAATACTCAGAGATTTACTTTTACATCTGGCTTCATGAGGATTTTGATGGTCAATTCCTTCAAATAATGATTTATCAGTTTGGGGGGAGTCTACATTTAGAACACAACCTGTAGCCCACTCAAATCAATGGAGGAAACTCTCATGACCTCTTCCTAAGCTTAGAGCAGACCCACAGGGCAAGACCCAGCATTTATTTACCTCTGCCATGTACATAGACACCACACCTATCATTTTTATTTTATTCACCAGAGTTTCAGGTGAGAATTTGCAACTGAAATTGAGGAATAGAGTCATTAGGAACAGGGTTCTTGAATTAATTCCTTCCAAAAATCCACCTCATCTGGGTATTTCAAAACCTGCTTTAATCTCACACAATGAATTCTATACAGTCAATATTTTTTTCTATGGCCAAAAACACATCCAGCTTCTTTTTGTGTGAGATTTACCATGATGGAATATATATTCAATCACGTCCTGAAAACATTTAGAATCTTAAACAAAACCTGTTAGATTTAGTTCATTAAAGAGATGACAAAAAATCCTTTCAAAATTAGATTACAGGGAGCACTGCAATGATTCTTAAATTCTATACTGAAAAAGGGGGTTAAAATGTATAAAATCTATTTAGAATAGTTTCACACCACAGCAAACTTTCTAATCAAACTAACTATCCTTCAGAAGTGTGTTTTTCCAGCTATTTTATGCAGTGTTTATACCTACTGGGGATTCTGTTGGCAGAGTTCTATCCTTTTTAATAGCACTCAGCACATTCTTTATAACATTGGTTTCATCTTTTCCCAAATTTGCTAATCTGAAATATCCCACACAAGGCTCTGCCTTAGAATGACATTTTGGTGAAAATTCATCTCCAACACTTCAGGCAATTCCATAAATAAGATTAAAGAGCAAATGAATTTATTAAAAAGACATACAAGTACTCAGAGGTGCAGAGCTGGGCTCCCCAGCTGCCTGTTTCAGAGGCAGCTCAGAGGAAACACAACTCCTCGTGGCAAGAGCTGCTCACACAGCCTTTGCATGGCAGATCCTTTAGTTCCACATCGTTAATCAGCCAGGTTGTGCAGAAGGAAATAAGAAAGAGCCCTTTTCCCTGTGCAGCTTTATCACAGCAGCCTCTGTGGCTGATGGAGAGTGGGGCCATGCCCTGCCCCGTGGCCTTGCTGCACCCACAGTGGGGTTTCTGCTCTCCCTGGGTGCAAAACTGGGTGTATTTTCACTCCTGGAACCCCAAACACATCCCCTGGGAGCCTGTTGGTGGCTCAGGGGGCTCCACGTGACAGATTTGCATCTGAAGACTCCCCTTCCTCTGCCTTTGGACAGGAACCTGTCAGCCCCAGGTTTTAGTGCCTGTATATTTGTACACGTGGAGAGGTTGCTGATATTTGTGTGGGTAGATGTGAAAAGTAATTTTTTGCAGTTGGTAGTGAGGACACAAAAAAAGATAGTGATTAGAATATTATACAAACACATACACAGATATATATAGTCAGTGTATATATTTATAAGCTCAGTATCAGATCTCCTAACCTAGAGATATCTGAAAGCTTTAGGTAAGTCAAATATTTTATTATCTACCTGCAAACTACAAGCTGCTGCAACTGCATTGCTGTAGGCAGGGCTGTAAGGCCAATTTCATTTTACAGGTGGGTGCTTCACCTTTTATTTAACATTAACAGGTTTTAACTGGTGGGCTTAGATTTACATTGCTGGACAAAGGACTTAAAGAAAATTACATCTCTTAATTAACTGAATGATCCATATTGCATTTAATGCCTGAGCAAATATAATTGAAACAATTGAAATCATATTAGCAATGCAGAAAATAATCAAACTACTGGCTTAACTCTCAGTAAACACTGGTCACTTTTCTGATATTGTAACAAAAATGAAACACCAGCAATGCTGTAAAGCATTAACATCAGTGTTGGTGGATTTACAGCCCAAAGTGCTACTCTGTTTTCAGCTCTGTAATTTCCTAGGAGACAGGCCCAAAATCCTACTCAAAGCAAATAGCAATCATAACTAAGAGAGATATTTCTCATACTCCAGCTCTACCAGAAGACTTTGGAATACTAAATTAGTAATCAAACATTAATCTTTTTTTAGGTAAGGAATAGTCAGGACTAAAAAGAAGATAATCTAAAGACAAATTATGTTATTTCATATTTCCCAGGTTCAGGTTCACACTCAATGGGTTACTCACAGAACCCCAGAATGGTTTGGGTTGGAGGGACCCTTAAAGGTCATCCCATCCCAACCCCTGCTCCAAGCCCTGTCCAACCTGGCCTTGGGCACTGCCAGGGATCCAGGGGCAGCCACAGCAAATGTGGGCAGCCTGTGCCAGGGCCTCACAGGGAAGAATTTCTTCCTAATATCAATTGTAAACCTGCTCTCTGTCACCTTAAGGTCATTTCCCCCATCATATCCCTCCATCCCATCCCTCCATTCCTTGTCCCCAGTCCCTCTCCAGCTCTTCTGGAGCCCCTTTAGGCACTGGAAGGAGCTCTAAGGTCTCTCCAGAGTCTTCTCCAAGCTCTCATCACAAACTTTTCTTTGACTGTGCCAAGCTGGCTCCAGGCTCAGGCTTTGCAAAGCTCTTGGGGCTCCCAGCGAGGAGCCAAGTGACCCCTGCAGCCCCTCAGCAGGAGCTGGAGCTGCTCTTTGGGCACCAGGTGACCCTTTCAGTCCCTCAGCAGGAGCTGGAGCTGCTCTTTGGGCACCAGGTGACCCTTTCAGTCCCTCAGCAGGAGCTGGAGCTGGAGCTGCTCTTTGGGCACCAGGTGACCCTTTCAGTCCCTCAGCAGGAGCTGGAGCTGCTCTTTGGGGTGAGAAGATGTTTAGCTGTGTCTGGCTGTTGTGGGAAGCACTGACCTCCTCTGAATTCCTGAGGGGATTCAAAATATCATCATTTACCCAATGATTTGGCAATGACTTGGAACTGCTTCCTGTGGAAGGGAAGACCCATGGAAGATGGGGATAAATGGCCTTTCCCCAGTGCTTGGGAGGGCTGCAGGTGGACAGAGAGCTGAGAGGGACACAGGGCTGCAGCTGGGGCTTGGTGACCCTCGAAGGGGCAGGGGGAGACAGAACAACACAAGAACAACACAGGCTGGAGGCAAAGGCCTTGGGGCACTGAGCAAGATGAGGAGGAAAGCACAGAAAGACAGCTGGGAGATAGGAGAGCATTTGTGGGTGATAGCTCCCACAAAGAGCCATGGCAGCTAGAGGGGAGTGGGATGTATTTTTAAATACTTTGGGAGCTGACACTATCTGTGAGGGCTAATGGACAAGGCAGAAAGGGGACTCAACAGTAGCAATGCTTTTATCTCCTGTAAAAAGTTTGTTTGAAGATTTTTTACAGATAAACATGTCATTTCTGAATTTTTTTGGTACGTTATTTTTCAAGAATTTAAGTCTACACAACACCTAAATAGGCTACTGTTCACATGTATTATTCATGTTTACAGTTTTATGTATCATTACTTCAGTGTATACGAGGTGTACAACCAGTATTAGCTTTGCAGAGGACATTCTGAACTGATAGAAGGGCTATGTACAAATTCAGCAAAAAACCCATTTTGCATTACAGAAGGTTTCAAATATTTCTCTTGCTAAAAACTATTCTAATAGTGAACGGGGATTATCACAATATTTCCAAAGGGAAACTTCAAAAAATAGATTGTGTGAAACTGTTTGTGAAATCGAAATCAATGTCACCCATAAGAAAACAGAGAAGTTCAATCAATTGATCCAAAAGCAGTTGAAAATCAGTGTCATACTTTGCCTATCACCATCATTCTGCTGCATTCTGAGTTTTATTGCAGTATTTCAGTGACACATAACTAGAGCTGCGTACTTTGTAATGAATAATTTATTTCACCAATTTTTCCTCTTTTTTTTTTTTTTTTTTTTTTTCTGTGACATGAATAAACAGATCATGGTTTTCTTTATTCCTAATTCAAAGTTCTCTGACAGTCCCTCCTCTACCAGCTTCCATGTACATTCCAGGTTTTGAAGCTGAGGAGGGTTAGCATCAGAGCTCTGCAATTTCCCTGTGCACGGTCATACCCCATTGTTTCTATTCCCCAGTTGGACTCTTCTGAAGTTATTGGGTGTGAATGTTCATGGAGAATAAATTAGATTTGGCTTTTTTTGTGATCCTGAATGTGAAACCAACTCTCTCTGTGCATTGGCACCAATAAAACGCAGGAGAAGCTCCACAAAAAGCTGACACACAAAAGGCATGAGCACAGCTGAAATGAATTAATTTAAAAATTCATATGAATATTCATAGGATTTTTTTTTTCCTGTGTGTTCTCCAATTAAATGGTGGGAAACCAACTTTTTCTCTTAGTGGATTCAACTTTGGATAGTTCACCTGCTCCTGATGTGGCCACTGGGAACATTTCTGTTGTTGAAGGGCAGGACAAGCTCAGGGCTCTTGTCATTCTGGAGTTCAGTCAGTCTTTTTCTGGCCCCAAGCCTAAAGGCATCTCTTTTCTATATTAGAGCTGTGAAGCTTTTTTGGAAGGCTCAAGCTGGAAGGCAAAGCAGGGCTGTTCCCTCACCGAGAGGAGGAGGGGAACCCTTCCTTGTGTCAACTGACACTGAGGCAGCATTTTGCTGCTGCAGAATCATCAGTCCATTAAAGCTGGGGTTCTGGCAGTTCTGTGTGCTGTGAGAGGCACAGATTTCCCCACTCCACACCAGAAGGCTGTGCTGAAATCCATCCCTGACATCAGCCATGTGGGACTCCCCACTCCCCACATCCCTGGCTGCCACTGCCCAAGGGAACAGAGGCAGCCCTAGACCATCCTAAATTATCCCATTTCTGATAGATATCTGAGAGATTACAGGATTTAAAAAGCCAAAATCCATCCCAAGAGAGGTCTATCCTACAGAATAAATTATACTCTGAGCACAAAGTAAGTTTAAAGATAGAGAAAGTATCACAGCTGGGATAAAAATTGAAGTGAGAAGTTGCCTTCCACAAGCAGAAGTGATGCTTAAGGCTGTTTTGCATTAGTACATTTGGAGCACATTGTTTCCTAATCTACTCCCAAGAAATGTTTAGGGATTTTATTAACATAAAACAAGATAGTGAGAGCAAATTTGATATCAATTAACATACTAATTAAATGTCACTTAGTAGTTTTAGCAATTACTTGATATTTAATTAACCACTTGAATACCTTGGGAGATTCAGATTATTGTACATGTAATCAGAGGGCAATTCTTCTGACCCTGTGGGTATTTGCTGCATGTCAAGACAATCTGTAGATAGCAACAAAAATAACTTTCTGCACTGTGACCCCAGGTATGTGGAGCTGTTGGGTACCCAGGAGATTAATTTACTCATTTGAAAGAACTAAGTATCAGTTAAAAAGCTTAAACATATCTCAAGTGATTAGGGACCTACATGAACAACATGAACAACCTAAAAAATATCAATTATTTTTGTTCAAGACACATTTTAAATTCATACTGCAAAATCATCCTGGCATTTGTGAAACTTGTATCCACCATCCGGAACTTTAATTTTTAGTAACATCTACAGGGATTGGAGAGGAAGGAGACAAATACTTGTAGCAAAAAATTACTAAAAGAGGGTAAATATGTACCTGATATCTTCTGGATTGTATTCACATAGAGGCACCCATTTTTGCATAATGGAGATTTCCTGGTGAATCATTTCTGTATGGTTCAAGGGGAAAAAAAATAATTAACTACTCCCAACAGAAGGATGATGTATGTGTTGATTTGCCCTATTCTACAGGTGAGAGTCCTTCCTCCTGCTCCTTCTGGAGCAGTCTTGGTGTCTCATGCTGACAAATTGCACTCACTGGCACTGACTTTCCATGACAGCCTGTAACAGTGTCACACCACAGCCACAGAAATAAAAATTCCCTCTTTTTCATATCTCCCACTTCTCTAAATGGACATTAACACCTCTAAACTCTCATCTTTGGTCTTGTGCTGGTAAACCCAGCAACCTTCCACTGCTCTTCTCTATTGGTGCACTATTTATGCTTCCATTTGTGCCTGTGTATGTCAATATGGAGAAACGAGGCAAAGGAACCTTTCTGTTGCCTTTTCAGCTCTTTCCCATTTGCCACAAAAGAAAACAGAACTTCCCTCATCTGTAAAGAAACTTTGCTATCTGTGTGTTTTCTGTTATTTTTTCAGTTCTTGGCTGTCTCGTTGCTGCCCTGATTAAAGCTTTTCATTTACAATGCACCTTCAGATCTCTCTCAAATCAGTGACCCATCCCTCTCACTGCACCAGAACTAATCTAAGTCTCTAATGGTCCCTTTGAAGTAGAAATAGAAAAGGAATCCTCCTTCTTCTCCCTGTTCACCTCTCAGCCCCCTTCCATGCCTACTGACACACCATTTATTAAAATCTTTCCCCCTTTTCCTTTTGTGTCTCTGTCTCTCTTGGTTCTCCTGAAAAACCCCTTATTTATCCTTCAGATGTTATTTATCAACTTCTTTCATTTATGGGTAGCTACTGCATGGATTTCTTTCAAATTCCTCTGAGGCCCTCTCTTGATATGACCCATGCCAAGGGGATTGAAAACGGGAATACTTCAACCTTAAAAAGAATTTCCTTATAATTTTAAGTGCATGAAGTGAGTTGATCTCATTCACAGTTTACAAAGGATGTTCATGTCTTAACTGTAGTTCCTTAGAGTAGATTTAAAGGAAATACTAGAGGTGCTTTGGCATTTTCTGAGCTCAATTCCACTCTGCTGGAATTTAAAAAAAAATTATATAAACAAATCGTTCAAATCTTTATATTCAGTGAGACCATGTCCATATAAATGAAGATTTGTTTCAAGGGATAAAAAAAAAGCCCCAAGTGATTAAATTGACAGTTTTTGTATTTAAAGTTCCACAGTACAGTACAAGCTAACCAAGTGTTTTCAGGTTTTAAGTATAAATTATTGTCTGTATATTAATCTCATTTTCTAATGTAAAGATTGTAAAAAGCAAATTCCAAAATATGGGGTTTTAAGCTGTTCTTGATGCCAATTTAAATTTGCTTTGTTTGTACCCCAGTCTTGGTCCATCCTGAGCCAATGAACAGTGCTCTGTGACAGGGTGGGAAATGGCCTGAGCAGGAGGCTCATTTATTTACACCTCAAAAATGTCAGTGTAATGCAGAATGAAGAGAATAAACTTGTATGAACTGCTTAAGAAACTATCCATGGTTTACCCGGACTTGGTTTTATTTGTCTTGTTTTCCCTTGAGGGGGTTCTGATACCACTGCTGAGTGACCAAAGCACTGATGAACTGTCCTCCTGGGAGGACATTTAAATTAAATGGTTTACATCAAAGCCATGGCTGCTCTCCATCATCAAACAGAACATATTGGAAGCTTAAAATATCCAGTAATAACCCTTAGTAATATTGATGTACTTTAACATCTGAAAAATATGTATTTCTACAAAGAAGATAATTTGGGAACATCTTTTCCCCCTACTATCAATGCTGGAAAATATAAACAAATTCAGAAATTAGAAACAAAAACACAAGAAGGAGAAAACAATATTTTAAGTAAAAAGAACTAAACATCTCATTCTCACACTGCACATTTGGTTACTACATTTCAAATGACTTTACAAACAAGATCATTGTCACAGCTGACAACTTTCTTGCACGGTTCTGTTGGCACAAGCACAGACCTGTGAGCACAGTCAACCTTTAAAAATTGCTCTTTGTGATACAAATGTTTGCACCAGTATTTTGGTGGCAAAAATTCATTTGTCAAAAATTTCTGGTCTCTCAATCTTTATCCTTATTTTATTGTTCACATGCCACGTCACCAAAATCTGAAATCCTGTATTCAGCATCTACAGTCATTTTTATGTATCCCAAAAGTATTAATTAAAAAAATTAGATACTTACTTTATCAATTGAAAAAAAGAAATCTGTTGCACTGTTCAAGGACGTTTTTGCCAGACACACTTTTCCATCAAAGCAATATTTATAGATAATAATAAAAATCTAATTATTATATATCTCTCTATATTCCTTAAACCTGTATTTATCAATATGCTTACACTGTAATGATATACCAAGAAAGGAAAAAAAAGACATTACAATTACCACAGGGGTTGAGGGTTTTGTCTGGAAGAAAGAAAAATTAGTCTTTAATCAAAAAAGACACAGTTACAAAAGCATTAATTTTGGATCAGAACATACCATGAGTGAGATATTTTTCTGTCCCAGCTGAGAGTAGTAATTGGAAAATCACAGTTTACACAAAAAAAAATTATTTTCTTATGATCTGCCTTTCTTTCATGAAGTCCTGCATCTCTGTCACTCAGTTACAATCTAAGAGATTAGGGACTCAATGCACACTAGATTAAAGGTCACCTATTATGACAGACAGGATTTAATTGCAATATTGACATAAATTCCTTATGAACCATAGGCTTAAAGCTGCTTGTACACATCCAGCATACTAAAAAGGGATGGAATATTCATTACTTGCACTATGGGAAAAAAAATCTAGCAGCAGCTTAAAACCAGAGCAAACCTCCTTTTTTAAAAGAGGAGAATTAGGAAATGTTGGTGGTTTAAAAATTGCAGATTAAATCTTATTCCATTACAGAGAGTAAAAGTTAGCTTGATTGCACTGCTGTAAGAACTTCCTGGGGGAAATTAAACTTGATAATCTCAAGGTGTTTCCCAGAAGACCCCATGCATTCGGTAATGTTCATTATAGTCTGCAGAACACCAGCCAGAATTTAAAGTGAAGACTCCTAAGGTTTAATCAATATAGACATTCTAAATTGTTCACAGTATCAAGGCCTGATTATGGAACAAAGATGCAGTGAGAAGGGAAGGCACAGTGCTTTGGGTGGATTTTTTTCTGTATTAACTGATGGGTTCACAGCAAAAGGTGAGCAGTGACAGCCAAATCTCCAAAACAATTTTGGTAGCAATGTCATCAGTGCTTCCTTGGGCCTCTGGGACTTCAGTAGCTCTGCCTGGTTTTCAGTGAATAATTCTTAAAACCAGGTAGAAAATACTTTAGAGATTACTTTTTATGAGATTTAAAACCTACGCATTACTTTGAAAAATAATTAAGAATTTAACTATTACAAAACACATTTTAAATGTTTCCTTTAGAAGAGCATGGAGAGTATGAAGATTGTGGAAAAAAAATAAAACAATTAAAAATTAGCTGTCTGCTACCTCTTCACATTTTAAAGCAAGAAACAAATGAATATAAATCCTAAACCCATATTGGTGCTTGTTATCATCTGGTGACACACTCATAACCAGTAAAGGACAGGAATGGCACATTAACAGTTCAAAGCACAAAGAAAATGAATCTTCAATTGTGATTAAATGAGTTTGCAGCATCTGTGGCACTTTTAGACAGGAGAAATTGCCAAATTGCCAATTACAAACATAATCGAACAGGTTTTGGAGCTGGTAAGGAAAAGCTGCCCAAGAACAAATGATTTTAGCTGAAGCCAAGGAGGACATTGACCCTCTTAAATCTTCAGTAACTGGACAAAGATCAAGAGGGTGTTTTAGGACTAAAGGGAGAACCCGAAATTTCAAATGTGGCTGGAAATATTTTTTGAGTGAGCCAGGAGAGGATTTATGGTTCTTTTCCATCTGGTGCTGGCTAAGTGGCATCTATTTAGCACAAAAGAGAGATGATGCACCCTGATTTTCTGTGGGTACATTTGTCTTCCCATTCCTCTGATATACAAGGGAAAATTAAGCTTGAAAATTCAAACAACTCTATCAGTAAGAGCCTGGGAGATGGATATAAATTAAATAAAAATTCTGAAGAGCATTGTGGTAAAAAAAAATGTGCCATTAACTTTTTGAAATAACTGGGATCTGATGGGGACCAGGCTCTGCAAGGTTCATCCTATTTCAAAAAATTATTGCTCTTCTCTGCCATGAATCTCTCATCCATGGTTCTGGTTTTTCTCCGACTCCTTAAGGAGATCTGGAAAGTGAATTTTTCACTGGGTTTCAGACCATGAGGATAATCTCCCCTGCCTTCTGATGTGCTGGAAATAAAAGAGGTCCCTCACTTTTGTATTTGGGTACTTTTCCTGGATGCTTAAAGGAAATTGGATAAAGTAAATTTTAATGACTACATTACTCCTATTTTGTGAAGGAGTAATTCAGTCATTTTCTTTTCATTTTAATTTAGGTAAAATATCTAAAAAGGCTTAAAATAAAATGTATGTTAAAACTTCATTGTATTTGGATGAAGCTGATATTAATAATTTCCAAGACTTAGTCCTTGCTCGTCCTTTTGCTGTGACTTTGGATCAGAAAATTATGACTTGGATAATTAAGAAGTCTGAGGTACTTCAGAAAAGAAAGTATAAAATGTTCTGCTGAATCTTTCCTAGACAGCACTGTTGGAACTGGGGGTCATTGTGTTCAAGAGAAAATAAATTCTGCTGAGCAAGACTCGAGAATAAGAAAAAGAAAATGAATAACTAAACTTGAGGATCAGAAGGCAGCACCATTTCTTGAACAGTAAAAGAGTTTTCTATGTCAGTGCAAAGAGCCCATCTCATCTGGCAGTTGGACTCATTGGTTTGTGTTTCTTGGCTGACCAACATTTTAATTGCCACTAAGAGAAGATGGATCTTCAGTGTATGTGGTATGCACATCAGAATCAATACAACAGAATTTTGTAAGAAATTACTGGGTCTCTATGAATTAAAAAGGATCCAGCCCTCCTTTATTGAATTTATAGCTTAACTGACAAAATAAAAAGGCTCAGAGTTAATATCAACCTCTTCTTTAGCTCATTTTCCATGCAGTGATTCCATAGCTCATTTGTAAATGTGACCTGATCTGACATCTTGATGGAAATTACTGTTAAAGAGATTAAAAATGGTGTGGTAACCCTATTTCTGTATTTGCCTGTTTTTCTTCTGTTTCCATTGCATCCAGAATATTATCTAACCATACCCTGGCACAACATCTTGTTTCTTACATTGGGCAGTGCAAACTGGGTTTATAAATGGTGACAGGTTGTTTAAAATATGAATGCAGTGAAGTCTAAGCTTGCTTTATGATGAATAGCTCAGACATGGTCTTGGAGACTCTACAGGAGTTACTAAGTTAGGCAATTACTCTTTTTAATCACTTTTAAGAATTGCTTGATAACTTAGAAAGCAATCGAAACCTAAGCACCTCAGCCAGCCAGCACCTCATTGTGGGTTCTGAAAGTACTGAGGGAACAATTCCAAGTGTACAGGAGTGAAAACTAACATGGGAACCAGAATTACTTTATTGAAATTGAAATTTTTGTTCCATGTCCTTTCCAGATGAAGCTGTCAATACAATCCATGTAAAAGAAAGTGCCATAAATTTGGCAACCACTGGAATTTGGAATCTCCATAATCTCTATTGCATTGGGTTTGTGAGGTTTTGCTAGTAGGGGAGCTCATAAAAATCCAAATGTTCTGTTTCAAAGCCTTTTATCCAGCTAGAAGTTCCAATATGAAAACCTTTGGAATTTAGTTAACCAGTTTTTAAAAGGGAACTGTAAATATACTCCAATGTGCCTTTGACCAATTCATCCCAATTAATGGGAGGAAGACCTGGTGTTCTGTAAATCTCAGTGGAGAAAAAGTACTATCAAGTGAATCAAGTGCTGGAGTAGGTTAAAGAAAAAAACAGACTTTTTTATTTTCAAGTCAAAAAATGAAACTATAAATATATTTAGATAAACTCATTTTGTGTTTTTTATAAATACTCTATAAAAATGTACAACATACACAAATACTACTTATATAGACATATATAAAAACACTTGTATTTACTTATATGTAAATGTACTTAAATATAAATATATTATTTAGCACTTGCCTTGAAGTTTTGCTAAAACAGCTTTGTCATCACATCTTTGACTCCTTTACCACAATGCACTTCTGGCAGAGCTGGGATTTGATTCTAAACAAGAAGCTGGCTTCCCTTCTGTTGGTAAATAGATGAAGAAATAAATAATTCACACTGGTTTTCTTCATGTTTGTTGATAACCCTGTCATTAGAGCTCATAAGACACTTTGAAGATTTTTTAAATATAAAACTTTAAACAAAGTTACCACATTTGTCTCTAATTGCCCAGTTGGAATGCAAGTCCGTCTCTTAGGAGCTGATCATCATTGCCAGGCGATGTGGGAGGCACTGGGAGAGAGCACCTAGAGCTGACAAAATGGGACTGGCTGGGTGGGGAGAATCAAAAACTTGGTTTTGGCAGCAAACAGAGACAGGTGAGATCAGAATGAAGATATCTCAACCACAAATTGTGATCAGAAAGCTCTGCAAAAGTCTTGCAGAACTGAAAATCTGAGTTAAGATCTGCTGAGAATTTTCTGTCAGTGAGTGTGTGTTAGCAGTCCACAAATGCTTTCTGCCTCAAACACCAACCCAGTAATTACTTCCAAAGCAAGATCACAGGGGAACCTGTCTCCAAGAATAAACAGTACTTACAGAGTAAGGAGGGCTGAAATCAATGCTGAGATTTACATTGTCTTCTTGAACTTTTAACTCCTCAGACATGTAGAACTTCAGGTTTAGCAAACACATCCAGTATTAGTTTCTGAATAAAATAAATAATTTCTTCCTGCAGGGAAGGATGAAATAAATGGGTCAATGCCAAGCACACTCTCCACACACATATTTCTGATAAGGGTAGGAACATTCATTGTTGGACTGCAGGGTTCACTGGAAATGTTTTTATTAATAGGATTGGTAAAAGCAGTTTCAAGCTGGTAAAAAGTAGGGAAAATAGAATCAAAACCCATCCAAAGTTTCTTTTTTTTACCTGGGCTGATGTAAATTAGCAGCACTTCATGGAGTTCCACTGGTGTAAGATGAACTATCAAAGTCAACCAACATGAACAAAACCAGTAAAAAACATTTATATTTCACATTTACTAGGAAGAAAAGACAAAATTATTTGATATGTTAAAAAAATCTGGGTCTAGGACTTCTCATTTTACTAATTTAAGCTCCTAAGTAACATTAAGCAATAGATCCACATCATGATTCAGGGAAGGAATCGAGGAATTGATTTGACTCTTAGAAAATTCTGTCTCTATTGGCATATCTAAATCCATCTCCCTGCAAGTCTGGCACTCCAGACACAAAATGATCATTGTGAGTGATTTCCTGAATGCAAGTCCACAGGATGCTGCAGAACTGATTTTGAAAAGATTAAAAATAACATTAATTCTCCCCATGAAACAATCCAGGAACCGTTTTGAGGCCCTTGGCCCAAGAGGCACAGCTCATCTCCATTCAGCTGGGTTTTTGTGTGCCAAAACTGGGCAGTCCTACCATGACTGCCTGGGACAGGATGGTTCCTAGCCTGGGCTAATCCCCAAACTGCTCCAGCCTGGTTGAGTGGCTGCCACTCAGCTCATGATGAGTGAAAAACCTGCCAGCATTAAACAATCAAACAGCATCAAGGCAGAGCTCACGGGCTGCTGTGGATGCAGCCGTCACACCCAACAGCCAGCAAATTCTGGGGATACCCAGATTTTTCACCAGGCCTTGGATCCAGTATGGACCTCCACCTGTCAGAAGAGGGCTTTAGTTGTGAAAATAAAACTTCAAATTCTTGTTATCCGATTTGGATAGGCTTAGAGGGGAAAAGCGACCCCATCATCCTTCTGCAGCCAGCACAGGCCTTGCTAATTATTATGGCTGACATATCGTAACTGAATAACTCCCTTTCTACAGAAAATCAGCCTTCTACCACACAAAACCATCAGTGGGACTTACAAACGATTCCAGCCCTTGAAAATCTTCTTTGGTGATTTAGTTACTCCGTGTTTCTCAGAGCTCTGGGAAGTTCAGGCCAGTCAGAGCAGGGCGCTGGATCCGCTCCCTCAGCACAGCCCCTCGGGCTCTGATGGACAGGGGAACACCCTGGAGCACCTCCTCTGCCTGCTCTGAGACAAAATCTGCTTCTAGGCCACTCTGTCTGCTTGGTGCCCCACTAGAACAACCCAAGGCAGCTGTAGGAGCAGCCTGGAGAGGTGGTGGAAGGGTCCAGAAGAAGCACAGGAGTTGTGATGATGTAACACAGCTGAGGAAGATGGCAAGTGGGACGTGTCACCTGTGTGCCCTGGCAGGCAGGGGGGACATCTCTGTCCTGGGGGGCATCAGGAACAGCAGCACGGGATGGTGGAGAGAGGGGATTGTCCTGAGCTGCTCTGCCCTGGGGCAGCCTCACCTCGAGTGCTCGGGGCAGTTTTGGGCACCAATTTGAAGAAAAAGATATGAAGCTGTCGGAGAGCATCCAAAGGAGGGCAACGAGGGTGGTGAGGGACCTTGAGGGGAGATGTGTGAGGAGCAGCTGAGGCTGCTTGGCTTGTTTTGGAGAGGAGGAGACTGAGGGGAGGCTCATCACAATTAGAACTTCCTTGTGAGGGGAAGAGGAGGGGCAGACACCAATCTCTGCTCCCTGTGAGCAGGGACAGGACCCGAGGGAACGGCCTGAAGCTGTGTCAGGGGAGGGTTAGGTTGGATATCAGCAGGTTCTTCCCCTAAAGGGTGCTGGGCACTGAACAGGCTCCCAGGGCAGTGGTGACAGCACCAAACCTTGCAGGGCTCCAGGAGAATTTGGACAATGCTCTCACACAATGGGATTCCTGGGGTGTCCTGTGCCAGGAGTTGGACTCCATGGTCCTGATGGGTCCCTTCCAGCTCAGGATATTCTGTGATTCTGTGGAGGTCTGAGGACAGAGTTGGAAATGCCAGCTGTGCACTTTAGGAGAGAGCAAAGAATTAGATCTGTTATGTAGAAGTCCACAAAGAGAAAAATAGAGGCAAAATGCAGAGCAAGGTGATCACTGAGACAGAGCTCAGGTGACAAAGAAATTGGAAAAATTACACCCAGAAGGAAGGGCAGACAAATCACAGGGAGTGAAATGAGAGAATCTCTCTAGGGTAAAGGAAAGGAGACTTACATGGTCAAGAGAGAATGAAGAAAAGAAAAATGAATGAGCAAAAATGAATGACTAGAAGAGAAGTTATGTTTTTGCAGAAGAAAGGCCGGGAAAAGAGAAGGGGAGAAAAAGCAGAGCAATTAATAAAAGGAATGAGACAGTAGGGATGAAGGGAGGGACATGAAAGTGACATAAAACAGCACAAGGCACACACACTGGAAGAAACAAGCACTCTCTTATTTATTCATACCTCTATATTTTATGTTATCTTCCCAGCAAGCATCCAGGAGCTCCATAGATAACTTATTTTGGGGTGGTGGAGGTGTGTGAAGGAGGGAATGGGCTGGCAGCATGGTGGTGGTGGTGGATTTATATCAGCCCTTCTTTCTTCTTGAATTGCTGGACGTACATTTATTGAAATTACTCAAGGTAGTGGCTGGCACTTTTTCAGATATATCAATACCTTATGTGGAACAGAGAGGAAAATTTATTTAAAAAAAGCCCACAAAAAACCACAACAAAAGCAAATCCAAACAAACCTGAGAAAATTCAAAGAGGGAAATACAGATGTGAGGAAGGGATTGGTGTCATTTGTCAGCCCTTATCAGCAGTCTGCAAATATTCAGCTCCTGTAGATCACCAAACAATTTTTGCTGTTTGAATGACATGTGAAACAGAACAGGAATGTGATTCCTCAATATTGCATTAACACCTGATTAACACTGCCTGATGAAATAAATATAGAGGGAAATGAAAAAAGGCATCCATTTAAAAATAATCTGAACTAATTCTCACATTGTTCAGATATTTTGTTGGAATTTTTATGTCTCTGAAGAAACATCTAACATTTTCAATTCTCCCTCTTACCCCTTATCCTTTCACTAGCTTCTTTCTATCAGAAGGACTTGTCAGAAAAAGAGAAAATTATGTGAAAGCAAGGGCAGCCCATTTTATATCTTCTTGCTAATCACTCTGACAGATGGACTTCTAAACCCATGGACCATTTTGATGAAAACCAGAGCTGAAAAATATTATTAGCTTGGCCAGCAATGATTGCCTACTAGCATTAATTGAAATTAATTTTGGATCCATATTTATGATTATTTCTACGTGTCCATTTCCAGAGCAGTTTTAGAATGCCCAGAGCTTGGCTGCCAGGTTGTTGTGTCACCCTGCATCACATCCTGGGCTTTTATTGGATTAGTTTTCCCTTCAGCAAGTATTTGCTCTCGATGCTTAATTCAGAAGCTTCTTGATTCTGTGCTGAGAATAAAAATACAGAATTGGTTCTCCAATTAACAAACATTTTCAGCTGCAAAACTATCAAATCAATACCATATCCTCAGCAATCATTTTACTTACAAAAGTGTGATATTTTTTTTTTTTTCCAAGAGCTCTCAATGCCCATTTTTTGGCTAATTAACTGCCTGTCTGCCTTATCCAAGTGGCAGAGTTTAATTCCAAAATTAAAGACTGGAAAAATCCATGAAAAAGATCTCCAAAAGCAAATGACTTGCATTCAAACAAAAACAAAAAAAATCAGTGCAGCCCTTTCTCCTTTGAAAGATTTCTTGTGCAAATCCAAATTCAATGATTAAGAAAACTTTGGAAGACATTGCTCTGGTGATGTTCTGCTCTTTCATGTTGTTAATCCCCACGTTGTCTCCCCTGAAGCACCTTGAATGAAAGCAATGAATAGCAACAATTACATTAATGTATAAGTATTGTGCTTGTTTATAGCTGCATAAAAAAGGCTGCTCAGCCACAGCTGCCTCAGCAAACATTCTTACAGATTTTGATAGAGCTTTTATTCACTCCATCAGTTGGAAAGCAACTTGTTTTACTTGAATGAGGAGGTTCTATCCTTTTGTTCTTCAGCACTCCTGGTGTAGTGGCCAGTGGTTATTTTTATTCTGCAAGGAGCACAATATAGCAAGAAGAGCAGTTAAGCCTTCTGCTGGTGCTGTAAATTAATTGCTACTAATGGCAGTCACATTTTGCAGTTTCCAGCTCAGTTTGGCTGAATGAGGGGTTCTAACCCCACATTTTCACCCTGCCTGTGCACTGGCTGAGGATGGATTGTGTGAATTCCTGTAAGGGGAATCCATTAAGGATTCCTGAATGCACGGATATGCACAGAAACACAGCCCAGGGAGCAGCAGCAGGCTGGGAGAGTAATAGAGGGAATAGCCAGAGCTCGATTGCTCTGTGTCTGCTGATAGCACTTCAAAGGGCTGCCTGAACAGATTGTGCTGTCTGGCCAAGAAGTTCCCGAGGCTTTTTAGATAACTTAGTGCACTGCTCCGTGTTTTTGGCAGAATGATCTCTTCTACAGTAATGAGCTGTGTTTAGAAAGCAGCCTGTGTTTTGTTCAGGGATAAAATAAAGCAGTAGCTCCATTTGTATCGTTGCATTCTTTAAATTTTGCAGTTGTTTTTTTTTCCCAGTCTTGGTTACCAATACGAAGAGCTTGGTCTAGATTTACAGTGGCATTTAAGCATCCAGTTTGGTGATGGATGATATTTTCAAAAGTGAATTACATGGATAATGCACTTAATTCTGAATAAACTCACTGGCCTAAAGATGGGATTTCTGATGATCCTGTCAGCATTTATCTGTATCTTTGCACGCCTAAACATCTCTGTTGATCTAATCTTTCATTTAGGCTTCACTAGAAGCAGAAAATTCATTCCTCTGCAACTCTTCTATGTTATCTCAAGGATGCAGTGAAATGTCCAACACAATCTAAGAAATACACATAGCAAGCAGCAGGGAATTCACCAAACCTTCCTGTTCTGTAGTTTACCTCATTTAGGCACATTACTATCACTGGGCCTGAACATTTTATTTTTTAGCTCAGGCATCTTTGGCTTCTGATTCCTTTTCTTGCTTGGGAAGAAAACAACCAGGAGAACATACAGTGAAATATGGGAAGTGGGTTGGAACTCAGTGATCTTAAAGGTCCTCCCAAATCCAAATCTCTGACTGTGATCTGATCTGAATCTTTCCTTTTGTTTGGTTATAAAAATTCTCTCTTTTACCTTATTGGAAAATGACCATATATCACCATATATATGATCATAATCATATTCCATCACAGGATAAGTATTTTTGCCTGCCTTCACTCCAAAGGCACATAAATGGACTCCTAGAAGTTCTGTTTGTTTATTTTACTGAAACAACAGCATTTTGTAAGACATGGGTTGAAATCCCAGAACCACAGTCTGCACTTTCTTAGATGTCTGAAGCAGGGGCAGGGTGAGTTGCTTTCTTTGCAGGCAGATGATTAATGAATTGTTGACAGTAATAAAGAAGCAGACATCTTGGAAATATTATTATGGATCACATATCATTTCAAACAGCAAGTCTGCCTCCCTAAAACATTTTATTTGTGATATTGTGCAAATCGATTGTAATTTGCTACTGGCTTCTCTTCAAATACATTTCTTCATTGCTGCCTTGGTAAATAATAAATCACACTAACTATTACTTCAAAATTGAGTGTTCCAATTTAGTTATGAATGGTGAAAGTAGAGGTACTTCAGGGTATAAAATCTTTTAGCAGTTCATAGAAAAACAGCTTCTAAAGGATAACCACATCAGAAATCATTAGAGACAGGCTAGACCCTACAGGTGCACGTGCCTTTTTGACTGAAGGCAGCCTGGAAAACACTGACAAGGTTGTGCTAAATCAAAGACTTTCTTCATATTTGTCTTTAGATATAAACCAAAAATGTATAGAGATATTTGCTTCTTCCAAAGTACCAATTTGTGCTTCGTATAAAAAAACCAGATTTGTTTCTCGTGCTCAGTATGGGCAAGTCCTGCTTTTCCTATCTGTAATAAACCTGAAGGGACAAAAATGGTTCTACCAAGTTATTAGATTTTGATGGGTCAAGTACATCTCTGAAATCTAATGGATAATTTGTATTAAGATGCACTATTTATTTTTGTTTTCTTGCCTGGTTTTACAAGATGTTTCCTTCAAGACTCAACAAACATTTATGCATCCAAAACACACAGCCATTGAGATTTTTATATGATCTCCAGAGAAAAGATGTAATATTCCTTAAGTGTTAGATTTCTGTTTTAAGCCACTTATCCTTTTCTTAGGTTGTTTGGTTTCTTTTTCTTGTTTTATCCATTTTCTTAACTGAAATATTTTTGAAAAATACTACCCAAACCCAAAAGCGAAAACTCTTGTAACTACTGCAGATGGCATATCCAGTGACTAGCATCACATGTAGTATTTATTTATAAATTATACAAGTCTACTTTGGGTTTTTCTGTTATTTCCTGAAAACTATCAATTCTTCTTTTATTCTAAGTAAGTCCTGCCTATGCCTTGGGTTTCCTGCAGGATTTCATGATCTCTCTGCTTATGCATCTCAGGTGATTTGGATGTGTTATCTCACTCCACACTGAGCCATAGACTTTACCAGAGATAAATAAAGATAAAATATAAATTAGGATGAGTCAGCAGCTCAGCTCTACAGTCTGTGCAGAGTTTACTGGAGCTTACTGGACCCTTCCTTCTACATGTGCAGACAGCCCACTTGGAGGAATTCTGCAATTAAAGATATCCATGAAAAACATGCCTCCATAAAATAAGGAATAATCCAAGCCGTATAACATGGCTGCTTATCAGCTTCAAATTTTAACGAAATTTTTAACCAAATTTTTAACCAAATAGGAACATATTCCTAATTTTTTTCCGCATGTCCACCTTTCTCTTTTTCCCATGAAGAGGCAGTCTGATAATGAGAATTTCTTGTTAAATCTTCATATTCAGTTTAGAAATGTTCAAGGAGAAAAAATGGAAACAGCAGTGGGGGTAAAAAAAAAAAAAAAAAAAGACTTACAGATACATAATCACTATTCTGTGATCTGTTGTGCTCCTGACATACATTAGGAAGATCCCTTGGAGAATTCTGTCTCCATTCATTATATCCCAAAAGAGTCTGGTTTCACTGACCTTGCTCTCAGTACAGTGCCTTGTGTCCAACTGATTTAAGGAGTTTTATATAATGAGTAGCTGGAAAGGGGTGAAATTAGCCCACAAAGCCATAATATATAAAATGTTCTTTGCTCAACACTAATTAGTTTACTTGATTTTCGTCTGGTAGGTCTGGTCTCCAAGGTACAGAGAATGCTTTTGATTTCATATGCCATAACATCAGACACTTTAGTTCTTCAGTTTCATATCCTGTTCTGGGGGTGGTAATTTTGTTTAAGTAAAATCTTACTTCAGCAAATAAAAATGAATTTTTTTTTTGTCAGATTTAAAAAAAAAAAAAAATAAAAGCAACTCTTTTTACAGGGAGCTTGGGGAAATAAATGATGAATTAGACTTTTTGATAACTGAAGATTAATATTAGTCTGCTTCCAATCAAAAACTTCAGCACTTGAATACTGAACACTTGAATAGGGATGCTCGTTGACACAGCCTCCAAGACAATACCCCAAAATAGATACAGCTGCTGGAGTGGAAGTTGCTTTCAGCCAATGAATTTCCTGCTTGTCAGATTTGTATGCGTGTTTGAATGTGAGGGTAATGAAATAACATTATAGATTTCAGAACCAGGGCAGCCTTTATTCAGATAAGGTTATAAGCAAATATGGTTTAGAATGAGTGTCTGCTGAAGTAATAGAATCCATTCCCCACTCGTTCTCAGGAGTTTAACTGTTTGCTGCAACATTTAAACATGCACAGAAATGCAGAAATGCACTTTGGGGTCACAGAGAAAGATTTTGCACCTTGGGCAAATAAACCCTGCTGAGGTCACAGGGGTCACCTTCAGACAGCTCAGTGTGAGCCTCTACAGACTTGAATCTCAATTCCCACTGTTTCCTTTCATCTGGGTATTTTTCACGTCTTAAAGCTAGACAATAAGTAAACAAAATTAAGTGAAAATTAATTGCCATATCACAGTGAGACCCAGGGGTTATTTCTCAAGATAATTAGCATACAACACTGAGGCCAAACTGTCAGAGACCAACTGATAGAGCAACACTGCACATTTGTAACTCTAAACTGAACATTTCCAATTCTCAAAATCACTTTGCTGCGATGCAGATTTTAAATAATTAAAATTATACTAAATAATAGCTTAAAGTTTTGAAATATATTCTGCTGCTAAACCCTTCAGAGGGTTTGATGTTAATGCCACTCTGTGAAGCTAACGCCTCTTATCTGGAGAAAATTCTCCTGTCAGAGCAGTATTTGTGGGATAAACTTTTTGAAAAGCCTTTCGACACATCAATGAAAAGTCTGGTACCACCAGTATCACCACACTATTCAAGAGAAATGTCACAAAAGCAGTTAAGTGGAGAGAGAGGGATAAGAGCAATGAGCTGCTCCCACTCACACCGAGCACAAAGGCAGCAAAGGACCATGTGCCTGACAGAAATGGAGCAGTATCTTGCATTGGATCTGATGAAAATCCTCCAGTTGCAAATGCAAACTGTAATAGGTTATTAAAATAATAAAGATAAAAGTGACCTTTGGTTATTGGGGTTTGTAAGTTTAGCTTGCTTTCTTTTTTTTTAAATAAGGAAAAAAAAGAATTTTGAGCAACTCAAAAGAAATGGGTCGGCAGTGGAGATTAAATTAAAATGAATAGCATGACCATGACAGAATTAAAAATATGTTCTATAGAGCTACTGAAGATATTTATTCCATTACCATTTTTATTCTTCTAAGGAAGTCTTTTAGCTTACTCTCAAAGGGCTGAGCTTGTGACCAAAATATTCAAAGCAAGGACCAGAAGTGCCCCGAAGAGTATTGAAGTCAGGGGATATTTTTTCTGAGGAACAGGAGTAAACAGGCAAAGTGGAACAGCTGCATTCTGGGAATAATTATTGCCTCTAGTATATGAAGTTATTCAGCACTAGGCTATTCAGCAGTAATTATCCCACCCCTGGGCAAGGATGATTTAGTGAAAGCTGCATAATTAAGAGGCTGGGATCTGGCTGCTATTGAACACACCTTCCCAAATGTTCATTGGGTGCAGTTGGCCAGAGCCACGCTGGGCTGGATGGGCTGGATGGGCAGGTGAGCAGTGGGGTTTATGTTCCAGTGTCTGGAGTGTATTAGCATTCTGCACTCTGCAGCCAGAAGGTCAAACTCTGCTCATTTAACTCTGTGCAAGCCAAGCAGCTCACCCAGAATCACATTTGTCTAATTAAAAGCTGCATGTGGTCTGCTGGGCCACCCTCTGATGTTAATACTTGATGCAGTTTAGCACATTTTGTTCTGGCTATGTTGAAATCGGGCAGAACAAAGCCATGTGTAGGCTCTAAAATCAGCTACAATGCCCCATATGCTCGAATGGGAAAAAAAAAATATTATTGTTTAATTGTTAAGAAAAAAATTAACAGAAAGAAGAAAAATGTTGGTGTTGTAGATTAATTCCTTCCTCTGCAATGTGAGATGTTTATATGGTACTGAGTATTGTTCTTTTTTCTCTGTTGCTCATATTGTGGGATTCACAGGAATGGGGAAAAGGAAGCTTTGGGAAGGTTATCACATTGACACAAAACCACTCAGACTCCCTTTCTATCCACACCTCTTACAGAACAGCAAATCAAGATCTAAAGAGATAGGAATCTGTTCCATAAGGCTTAGAAATACCACTGTATCAACAACCAATTCAGCCTCCAATTTACACCTCCCACGGAATCCATGCATGGAAGACCTCACAATGGAGCTCCTGTGCAGTAACAGGACAAGAAAGAAGGACAGGGTTTCACCACAATCCACAGAACAGCAGAAGCTCCCAGAAAAGAGAAGCTGTTTATTATGGATACACAATTTATAGGGTTTGCAAAGTGAGAGGGGATTGGAAGATGAAATCCCACCTCTCAACCAGACTGGTGAAGTGACCAGTCCATCAGTTTTCCTTTTCCAAGAAGGAATGGAAACAAAGCTGGTATTTTTAGTGCAATGTGTGAGAAAATCTGACTGGAGAATAGAAACTTTTCAGAAGGCTTTCAAAACCAGGGTGACGCTCCTGCTTTGTCCCTCTGGCTGGGGCAGCTCAGGGAGCATTTCCCACAACCCAGGGCTTCGAGAGGCACCTGATCCAAGGCCACATTCCAAACCATCCTGCTTGGGGACCCCAAGCTTCTCTCCCAAGGCCTCATGCCCACAGGTGGAGGACGATGAGCAAAGATCTGACAGAGGCAGCAGAACGTGGAGCCCCTCCAGCCTGGGGCGCTGGCTGCCTGCCCTGGCTGCTGGGCTCCCTTCCCTGACAGCTCCCATCACCTGCTCCCCAAGCAGCAGCACTTTGGAAAAGCCTCCAGGGGAGGTCATGTGGGCATTGCCTGGGCTCCTCCACATCATTTGTCTTGTCTGAAATTAATTTTGAGGAAGCTGTTCAGAGCTGCTCCAGAATGAGATTGTGTGTTGGCAGGAGCCATTCCTTTTCCTGCTCTGGGTGAGGTAACGGAATGCAACATTCAAATGCCAGGATTTATGTCACTCTGGGGAAGCATGTTCTGAGCAATTTGATTTTTTTTAACACTTCTCAGTTATCCTGGTTGATACAGGCGTCACAAAGAATGAGAGAGCCTATAGCTCAGTAGAGTAAAAAAAAAAAAAAATCTAAGTTTTAGGAGGGTAGAAAAAATATAGGGAAACTTAATTTTTTTTTGTCTTAAAAATAAAATCAATAAAATGTTAAATTTAAGCTTTTTTTTTACATTCTTTTACTACTTCTCAGAACTTACATATCTTCCAGTAAGAAGAGTTGGCTTTACTGCTATTTTTGCATCACTTGCTATTTTGCAGCAATATAGCTCTGACTTATATTTGAAAAACACTAATGGGACTTTGACTAAACTTATTTACAAAATCACTGACTTAAATTAAATTCCTGAAGGTTAAGCCAAGTTCAAAGATGACCCATAATCCCAGAGCCCTCCAGACATCATCTTCTGTGAATTGTTTTGTTCACAAGACTAGCTCAGAATCAAACTGGGATTTTGTCCATCTTTCACTGTTACCTTACCTCACTGTTATCAATTATTTATTGTGCATTTCTTCTTTTTGTCATTTTTTTTCCCCTATTTGCTTATGTCTTCTGGACCATTGCAACTGGAGGTAGATTGTTTTCTATGTCTTATTTTTTTTATCAGTATTTTTTTCCTGTGAAAGAAAATAGATTTTCATGGGGAAAAAAAATAAAATTGAAAAAAAATTTTTTTTTTCAACATTCAAGTCATTAAATATTGGAAACCTGTGTCAACTAGAAAATCTTCCATCCACATGCTGCTTTTACAAATAACTATTTTTCACACTGGTTCAGGAGAGAACGAAGGGCTTGGGAATTTTCCTGAAAAAACGAAACAAACTCTACATTACGGGAGAGTGAGGCTGTGTCTGCACCGTGGGAGGCTGGGACAGCAGCTCTCAGGGGATGCTGCAGCCACCCCTCCACATCACAGCAAGAATCATCCTTCCTCATTTCCTTCCCTCTCCCCATCCCAAATTCCTCTTCTCACCCACCCAGCAGAGAGACTCCGCTGGAGCCAGAGGGCCCCAGGACTGGACCAGCACTGCAGGACGGGCAGTTTTGTGCCTGGCTTTGTTTCAAACAGCAGCCTAAAGCAGGGTGCTCAGATGGTGAGCACGGCTGGCAGGGCTGCAGGAAGGCCAGGGACAGGACCTTGTTCTGATTCTGAGAGTGAAGCAGGAAGGGACCATCACACAGAGGTGTCCCCAGAGCCACAGCCCCGCCAGGATATCCTGGGCAATGCACCCCGGGCTGGGAACGCTCCCAGGTGTGCAGGCCAGGGAGGTGAGGAGGGAGAGGCAGAGCAAACTTGCTCTGAACTCTGTTTGCCACTCGTGGATGTGCTCAGCACAGAGGGAAATGCATCATGTGTTGGCTGAAAAAGTCAGAAGTCACTTAAGGACACTGACTTTGTGCAGTGAACAGAATAACAGACTTTGCTTCTTTCATCACTCTTTGACTTCACTGATGAGTCAAAAATCAGGCTCTCATTTTTAGCTGGTTGAAAACAAGCTGCATAAGATACTGAAAAAGCTTCCAGAATTTACATCTGTTACCACAAATACAGATTAGATTCTGCCTCTGGGTGACCAGCCATAAGTTCTTCATGATTTGCTACACATGGGAGAATTTCAGCATCAGCCCACACACCAGTTTCTAAAACATTTTGGAATTTTTAGGTCTCTAAGCCTGCTCATGCTTCTCCACAAACACCTATTAATTTGATAAGCTGCAGAATATTAAACAAAACAAAAAGGAAAGGAAAAGAAGAAAGAAAAAATAAAAAAGGCAGCTGCTTACAGCACTGGGGACAAGAACAAGGCTGAGCTGAAGAAGCAATCTTTATCTCAGGGAGAGGCAATAATACTTCCAGCACATCAGCAGCAGTGGTTTTCCTGCTGTAATGCACACTTTGAACTGGCTCTTTTGCTGCTCTCATTTTTAGCTCAGGGACTAATGATCCTTGTTGCTAAGTCACATCAGTGCAGTGCTCTGAAAGGACAAGTTCCATTTAAATGAGCGAGTCTATATTGGCACGCACAATTTTCATCCGTGTTCCAAGGAATTATTTTGATCTGCAAACTTAAATTAAAGCTCATTCCTGGTCTTTTAGCAAGGCACATTTCCCTGGGAGCTTTTGCTCTAAGTAACACTTACTGTCATTGCTCTCTCCTCTCTTGGAAAACAACGAATGCCCAGAATTAATTCAAAAAGCTGTGGGAATGTGCAATATATTCACAACTTCAGGCTATGGCATCTGTAGTGACACTATGTATTCAAGTACCAGCTATAATCAATATTTGTGATTTATATGCTGGGATTTAATGACCTCCTCCATACTTATCCTCAAAGATTAATATAATTTTGACTCCAAACTCCCAACAGCCTCTGTGCACAGCAGTCTGTAACACAAGGGCTTTCCCTGCCACAACTTATATGCCAAATTCAAAATGTTTTTCATCACTGTGGTGCAGATTATTGCAGCAGTTTCCACACTGGAGATGAGAGTGTTTGCTGGGACAGCTGGGGCCAGAATCTCAGAAAATGGGGTATTTCCTCTCCTAAAGCTGCAGATTTAATTGCTGGAAAGGCTCACTGAGCCCCAGGTGGAGGGGAAAAGGAGGGGAGAAGGGGCAGGTACCAACAGCAGCATACAAACCCTTCCTGTGCTCTCTCAAACCAGGGACAATGAAAGGGACACCAGGAACTGGGCTTTTCCTGTGGAGCCTGCCCAGCTCCAGCACCAAGAGCAACAGGACAACTCTCAGCCTTTACAAAACATCGTGGAGAATCTGCTCTGAGAACCTCACACTCCACAGAGATCTCTGCTTTAACAGGTATTTGCAATTTCCTTTCAATCTCCCTTACAAATCTCCAGCACATTTTTACCATTTCCAGTTGAGCTTTTACATATTTGCTCTAAATTGTTCCTCTATTCTCTGAATATCAAGGACAAATCTCAAATTATCCTACAAGAATGTCAAAGCTCCTGCCTTAAAATTAAATCCTATCCTATCCCAACATGAACTGGAGTATTTACTGAAACCTCAGTAGGCACAGTCTAAATTAAGTGTTCACTCAGGAGAAAGAGAGGTACCCAAGCACCTGATTGTAAAATGACTTCAACTACAACAATAGCTACCAAATTTGAATATCACGTGTGCTGGTTTTATTTTGCCAGTGAAGTATATTTTGGCTTACAAAAGAACCTGAAGACAGTTCTGCTGTGGAGAGAAAGAAAAAGAAGGGGAGAAGTAAATCCTAAAGATAGAAGAATAAAAATCCTTTGAAGGGGAATTGAGTTCTTGCCTACTGCTTAAGAAAAATGCACTATAAAGCAGCTATTGATTTTTCATTCAACAGCACTGAATGTTTTATTGAAAAGGAGCAATGCTCAGTAATTTGAATTTTCAATTAAGGTAGCACGTTCCTTGGACACATTTACTACTGCACTCCAGTGACATTTATTTGACTTTTAAAATCCCTCTACTATTGTATTCGTGTTTGTATAGATCAAACTCCCAATACAGAAAGTGCTTGGATTATAACACTGCTGATTATAGACATGTCTGCAAGGCTCTGTGGACAACCTAATGACTTTATTTATAAGGAGGACAGTGTGCAGGCAGACACAGCTCAAGTAAAATATGGCACCAGGAGACAGATTAAGCAGTTCAGCATTTCAGCTGAGAAATATTTACATTTTATTTGTCTTTATGGACAGTATATAGATGCAGTGAATTTAGTTATTTAAAAAATGTTTCCATTTTAGATGATTGGGATGTCTTTACTGATTATAAAGCTCATCAGCTACTTAAATGTATAAAAATTTCAGCTGTAAGATGGACTGCAATATTTCTAGAATATAAATAGGTAATGGTGGCTCCTACTGGATTCCCTTCTGGAGGAAAACTGGCTGGTAACCTGCCAGCTTTATGGAGAGCTTGAACTCCATGTGGTCATTTAACAAACTCTATACTTCTAGAAAGAGATTTATTCTCTCCTAGTCATAGGTGTTTCTTGTCTAAAAAACCCAGTCATCTACTGCTAAAGGAAGAACTTAGGTAATCGTTGGGTATTTCACCAAGTATGGGAGGCACAGCTTGGAGTCACCAGTCATTTATTTCATCCCAATTACAGCAGAGGTTGCACAAATCCCCACCAGTTTGTGGGGTGTTGTGCTGAAAATCGTGTTCCTGGCTCTTAAAATCTAGATATGAGCAAAAGGGACACATCTGATATTCAAAGCCAAGAAATTACTCTTATTTTATCCAAAGTCTAAGTCCAAAGATTTAGTCCAGTCTCAGTGATGCCAGCACTTACATCTCAAAATAAATTAGGCTAGAATTATCTACTCAAATATCCTCAAACCAAGCCTTTTTACACTGTTGTGCCTACTCTTGCCCACACTTTATTTCTTCTCAGCCCTGGAACTGCTTGAGACAATTTTTGGAGGAGAAGTGGAGCTCCCCAGCCCCTCCACAAGACCAAGCCCACCCAAAATATTGTAGTGCTTGAGGTGCCTTGTTTGTCTGTGTGACCCTTTAATCAGGATGGACTCTAGGGATGCACTCAGTGAAGTCTTCCCAGCCCTGCTTTCATCTGACTGAGATTTCCTGGTACAGCTAATGAGGTTCTGCTCCCACTTAATCTCTAAATATGGCACAGTTCAGGCTTTTTAGTTTGCTTAATGACATGCTATTAATAAAGACATGACCTGATCAGCTACTTGCATTTATTGTCTTTCCTTCCCCTCTCCCATTTTTTAAAAAAAAATTATGCTGAGGTAATTTAATTTTTTTGAGATCATAAGCAGTTGTTTTCTTTGACAAGTTGGATATAATCATCCAACACTCCTGTGAAGGGGCTCACCAAGGTCAATGCATAAGCCAGCAATTTATCTGAAACATTTATCATGATATCAAAATGGCTTTGCTACTTTTTCAGCTTATTATTATTATTATTATTATTATTATTATTATTATTATTATTATTATTATTATTATTATTATTATTATTATT
Source organism: Chaetops frenatus (assembly GCA_013400775.1). NCBI lineage: Eukaryota > Metazoa > Chordata > Aves > Passeriformes > Picathartidae > Chaetops > Chaetops frenatus. Next base: position 981,090 of record VZTR01031395.1, read on the forward strand.
ATTATTATTGCCTTATTGACAGAGCAGGGTGCTAACCCATACTAAATAAAGGTTGAGCCCTCTGTAATTATGTGTATTTTCAAGCAGTTTCAAGTTATTGAAAGCACAGAACTACGTTTAACTTTGTTGAACAGTAACTATGCTGAACAGAACTACTCAATATCTAGTTTTTCCAATAAGAAATGGCCCTAAAAAGAGTACAGCAACTCATGCCTGTATCAAAACAAATTATAATTGGCATAAGCACAAGAACCAAAAGTTTTTTGTTGGAATTAATGAAACCACAGTGCAATTCTCTGATCAAAATCATTAACTGGCAATCTTGGTACAAATGAGATTTTTGTGGTTTTGTGTGTGTGTAAGACTCAGATATTAGACTGCAGAAAATTAACTCTGCATCATTATTTTAAATTGAAACCAAGAAAACAAATGCCAATTACCTTTAATTTCAAGAATAAGAAACCTTGTTTGCATGAGTGAAATCAGAGCCCATTGATTTTTAATGCGATTGTAGTGTTTTATCTCTTTAGGCTTGATTTGGTTTTATCATTTTTTAAGTATGGGTTATTATTTTTGCTTCCAACAGACATCAAGTTTCCCGAAAAACTGTTCTAGTTCTCTGTTCACAAAGCTCTGCTCCTTATTTCCAACCAGATGTTACAAAAGAGCAAAATACCTAAATTCTGCAGGTATGGATGCTCTTTTTGGTTTCTCCTGTTAAGGCTGACCAAACCCAACCAGCAGAGCCTGGAGAGCACCTTTCCTTCTCCTCCCACTCCCTCGGAGGGGACATCACCAAAAAAGCTGCTGAGAGGGGACTCTGATCCAACCTCTTCATGTCAAGGATTCCTGGTCCTTGTGTAAATTCCACAAGGAAGAAGCTGAAGGGGGCACTCCTGGCATAACCTTTGGTCCAGATAATCTCCTGTCCTACTCATCCATCAGAGAGAGAAACAAATTTCAAGCACACTTTTAGGTGTTCACAACCATCTTTCAGCCTCCTTACAAAACAATTTTCACTTTCTGCTCTCTCTACTATATTTCTTTCCAAACGGGAAATAAAGCATTGAAACCTACTCCAAAAAAAAAAAAAACAAAAAAAAAAAAAAAAAAAAAAACCACAACCAAAGAGAAAACCAAAAAACAGTAGAACAGAAAAGTGTCAAGCTTTAGAGATCAAGCTTAAGAGTTGCATGCATTCCATATGCTTATAAATGATCTTCATTAACACCTAATTACAATTTAGTTCAATTAATCAGATGATCAACTGCATTGATCCTTATCAGCAGATTAACCCTGATATAAAGTATTATGAAAATTTACAGGATTGCAGTTGACAATTCAAGTTATTTTCAAGTACTTTGTTCTCTGGGAAATAAATACATAAATACATAAATAAATAAACACTTAATTTTGCTTTCCTGCTTAGGAAAAATGTCTTTTCACTGAAAGAAGGAACAAAACCAGTATATAATAACATGGTTTAACCTACATGAATTTAAGTGTGAATTTGAGACTGCAGAGACTCATTAAGTTTCAGGGATTTCAGAGAGACTTCTACAAATGTGCAATGAGAGCTCTTTCTAAACAAACTTGAACCATGGCTGCATAAAGCTGGAATGATCATAAAGGAGGAATGAGTAAAGACAAAGACAAATGAGGACATGCTTGGAGCTCTGGATTCCTGTCTGTAATGGTTGAATACTCCTCATCCTGATAAATCTTCTCCTCATCAATTTTAATGCGAGGGAGATTTGAGAACAAGAGATGAACCTGGCCTGACGTTTACCTTTCTGAACTACTACAACTTTTACAGAATTCCTTGGTGACTTTTCTTGCTTGAAAGGTACAAGATGAAGCCAGAGATACAGGCTGATCAGCAGGCAAAGTTCCAAAATAGACATTAAAGATCAAAATTTTACCATTATGAACAATATCAGGAGATTATTCAGTGCAGCTAAGAGGCTCCTCTTTGTACATACACAGACAGTTAATAAAGGGGTCCTGAATTGAACTGAAGAATGTTTTCAGTTTTGATGGAGAATAGCAGAGACTCCTCATACACTTTTTTAATCTCTAAGATCTATATATACAAACATAAATATAGAATTAGACATAATTATCCTGTGGTGATCATTCTCACCTCTCAATGACAGTAGTGAGTTTTTCGTTCCATCTGCACACACTGAAAGAAAATTAAAAATTCATTTTTTCTATGGTATCATAGAGAAGTGGATGCAAGCAGTTAATCCTGAACTGAATATTGATCCTGATCTAATCCTGATCTCTCTACTCTATTTAGATTATTCTCTTTGGAGTGAAACTTTTGATATTGAACATGCAGAATGGAATAAATCAAAATATTTTAATCCTCCTTTAAATTCCACATTTGTTTACAACTTCACTTGGGAGACAACTGAGTCAAACCCAGGTACTGATTTCCTCATAAGGGAGATGCTCCAGCCCCTTCATCCTCTCCACCATTCTTCTCTGGATCCTCCCCAGGACCTCCACATCCCCTTGTCCTGAGGAGCCCAGAACTCCAGATGTGCCTCAGCACTCCAGATGTGCCTCAGCACTCCAGATGTGCCTCAAAGGGCTGGGCAGAGGGGCAGGATTCCCTCCCTGACCTGCTGGGAATGCTCTGCCTGCTCCAGCCAAGCTCATCAAGCACTTAAAGCATCTCCCATACAAGAGTCCCTCCAATACAAGAATTTCAAAAATTCTATTTAAACATCAGCAAAAAGCAACTTCTTTAGGGCCAGGGTGGTCAAGCAGTGGAGCAAATTGCCCAAAGAGGTCTTGGAGGCTCCTTAAAGATACCCAAAATGCAGCTGGACAAAGGCCAGGAACATGCTCTGGTTGCTCCTGCTCTGAGCCCTGTGCCAGCCTCGGGGACCCTCTGACACAGCTTTTATTGCCAGGGCTGTGGGAATGTCCTGTGCCAAGCCCAGGAAATGTTATCTTAAATCCTCTGCTCCTTTAGTGGCCAACCTTCATCTTCAAGTTTTCTTTCCAAGAGAGTGCTAATGAGAAAACCACTAGTGGGAAGCAGCCCTTGCTGTTAGATCTATTAAACATGATTAAAAGGAAGAGGCTGAAGTGCAATTAAGGTAAATATTTCATTGAGTTGTATTAATCTGCAGAGATTGTATCCAAAGCAGACCCACTGAGGTCTGAGAGCAGACTCTGTGTTAAATCCCATGAGAATGGGGCTGGGTGCTGTGGATGGAAGGTGGGATAGGCTTTTATTTGTAATACTTTAAGAGACATCATTATGTTAACATGTTTCAGTCTTTTTGCTACTACCACTGCACACAAAAAAGAAAAATCCACGTTTGAAAAAAAGGGTACTCATAAAGAACAGAATAAGGCAATGCAGAAATTGACAGCATAAAATCGATTCTGTGCTTCTCTGTTTAAAAAAACAGCATATATAATAATGGACAGACACTGAAGTGTTAAATGCTTTTGGAGACAGAAGACAACCTATTAATTTCTAAAAGTGGCAGAAACTGAATGCTTAAAAAATGAAAAACTGTTTTCAGTAACAGAAGGTGTTTTAATTTAGATCATATGTCAATAACCTCCTGTTTCTCCATTTTGGTCTGCTTTTATTGCCTGCTTTCTTGGTTCTGTCTTATCTAACAGCTTGAGGAAATAAAAATTTGTGTCACAGATTTACCTCTCAGTCTCTTTGACCATTTTCTCATTCTGATGTATTTTCTGTTTCATCACCTTGCCTCCAATTCACTAGAATAGAATGGGAATATGCAAGAAGTGATATTCAAAAATCAAAATATGATATACTATATACATTTGTGGTAGCACAATGGCAAGGTAAACTGCAGTAGCAAGATAAGTACATTTCTTTTCTCATTGCCTCTTTTATGTAAAAAATGTAAGAGCTGAGATTCTTAATCGAGTTCCTCCAGAAATCAGGTGTTTGAAGTATCACACCACCTCCCACTTCGAGTCATGAGAAAAAAATTGAGAGAATTGGCAACAGATGTAAAAACTCTGACCCTTACTGAAAAAAAAAAAAAAAAAAAAAAAAAAAAAAAAAAAAAAAAGAAAGGGTTTCACTGGTCTAATGTCTCCAACAATTGTGATTTTAGGAATTGATCATCACTGGCCATTCCTGCTGTCCTTCTATAAAACTGAGAAACTTTTTAATGCCTGTGGAACAGCAAAATTAGTCAAGAAACAGAGGATTAATGGGAAGTACAGAATGGGGTGATATTTCTATTGTCAGCTTGGAAAAGCAAACTTTTGAAAAAGTCCTCTAATGTTCCACTGGAAAAAAGAAAATAAACCCAAAAAACCCCAAAAAGCCCCAATATAAGATGAGACGTAGACAAAGATGCAGATCAAACCAATCTGCTCATCTCGGCCGTGCATTATTTGAAGTTGAGGTTGGTTTCAAGAAGCTGCCTTGATCTTAGGAACTCATAATCAAATGCATTGTCTGGTGCTGGAATGAAGCCAATCTGCCTTGAAAGGCCTTTTGCTTCATCCCTCCAAAAGCAGGAGAAAAAAAAATATACAGGGGAAAAAAAGTCTGATCTGATCTTCATTTCTAAGTTGAGAACAAAGATATTTTAAAGGAAGTCACTTGTACCTTGCTGCGTGCTGACACAGAACTCAGAGGCACAGGGGAAAAACACAGACTGGATTCCAAATTCAGTGGAGAAGGAAAAACCTTTGTGCATCCATAAGAAACAGTGCATGTGACAGAGGAGAATCTGAATCCTTGACTGGCAGTGCTTATTCAGAAGGTTGGTGATTTGGTGGCATTTCCACCCAGTGCCTCTGCCTGGTGTCTACTCCCCAGTACTGACCATGAATCTCAAATATTTTGCCTTCTTTTTTTAAATGCATACAAGGAGGCTCCAAAAAGAAGGAAAAAAAAAAATGAGAGGACTAGCAAGCAGTAACTGGACATTATTGAAATATGATCATAATGAACTCCTTTATTAACATCATGATGACCCCTTTTCCACAATTCAACAGGACATTCTCTGGCAGCCTTTTATATCAATTTTTAAGCCATTAGCATTATACTGCCACATAGAAAGCCCCTTCTAGTTCTTCTAAATTATTTTTCAGCCACACTAGATTTTCTTAACAATTTAGGGTTCCATCCATAAACCTTTAAAAAACATAAGTCACAGGAATCAGTTGTATGATCAGACTTCTGTGAAACACTTTATTGTCCACAGACACGAAAGATCTACACACGAAACAGCCATGGGAATAAAAGCATTTGGAAGGTTTCACTTGTAAGTATAAAAAAAAAATAAAAATAAAAAAAGCATTTAGTGGTGAGTGCAGCCTTTAGTTCTGTTTGCATTTAACTCTTCATTCCCTGAACTCAGCTTTCAACTGAATGAGAAACTTTCATGCACTCCTTTGGGGATCAGTCACACTGATCACTCACCACTCACACTATGGTGCCTAAAGGAATATCCTATTTATTTTAGACTGTAATTAGGCATTTTATAAAAAAGAAAGACCTGATCCCTAAACAAAGAAGAGGAAACCAGACCAAAAGCAGTGACAGTGAAGTACAACTTAAAACTTCTCTACTAAGTCTTGCCTTCCTTTGCTGTCCCTGACACTCCTCTTGATAAAACAGCTTAATTAAGAATCAGATTAAAAAATGGAATATTAACACATTATTGCTGCCAAAACTTTAATATAGTGATAAGAGAAATAACAATGGATTTGCTCAAGCTGTGACATGCTCAGGTCCCAGTCCCTGCTCTGCCTTTTCTCCCTGTGATGACCCTCAGCAGTGGAAGCTCTGACCAGCAGGGCCTGGCTGCATTAAATATTGTAATCTTCCAACAGGAACAAGATCTTTAGGATCAGAGCCGTGGGGTTCAATCTCTTCTATCCCAGAGCTGCTCTCCCCACTTCTTTAAAAATTCAAACTCCAGCTATGGCCCTGCCTTTATAGTGCACTGTCAGGGCACCACCCAGAGGACAGGACAGTGGAGCAGAGATTGCAAACCTCTTCCCCAAATAAAACACACTTTAATTAGCAGCCTAATCACTTCCAGCCACCTTTCCCAGATCTCTCTTCCACTGAGTTTTTGTACCATCTTTGTACAATCTAATGCAAGAGGAACATCTTTGAAATGTCAGCTTTTATTCTTTGATTTCTCAGAGAAAGGTAATTTCTTTCCCGAGTAGTTCTCAGTTTTTCCTCTACAATCTGTACATGATCTGATCAGAAAATAATAAAAAGTATGCATAAATTCTTTGAATGAGAGGGTACAATCCTGCATTTGCAAAATGGATACATAAGTCCCTTCCACTGCTCAACAATGGAAGAACAAATCTATTCCCTGATGGTATTTTTGATACAAACCCACATTTACCAGCTGGCCAAAACAGATCCCGATCACATCTACCACGTGTGAAATTATTAAACCTTTTGATCACAAAGATTCAAACAGAAAAGGAAACGGATGAAACAAAAAATTGAAATGCTTGTGGCATTATAAAAAAACCTCTGGTGATACAAGAATCTATACATTATCAATATCCCTACCATGGTTGTTGCTTTAAATAGCTCATCATCACACTAAATAGAACACAATTTCTCCTCTACTAATATAAGTTAACAATCTTTTCATTGTTTGAGGGCCTCATCTTTTAACTCCACAGAGAAACACCATTATTTAACACAAAAGAGCAGTAAACACTCCCAAAAGCAAACCCTAATGGCCATGTCAAGTGGATTTTGTAATACTCTGTACTATGGTTGAGATCAGAGTACAGCTTTTTCCTCCACAGACTATTTTGATACCAATTCAAACATCGACTCAGCAAATCAGTGGAAGCATAGTGACTTTGTGTTAAAATGGTTTAAAACTGCCCAGAAAATTGGAAATGTTCTCGAGGAAGAGACAGGAAAGATTTCATAACATTTGTTTCTCTAAAAAAAGCAAGGTGAAAGCAAATTATCTCAACTCCCCCAAATCTTTGACAATGCCAAACATCAGGGTTTTTTTCTATGGATGAAGCAATTGTGATATTGAGTCCTTCTCAGTGACAGCACGTGAGGCTGCCACTCACCAGAATTCTGCTGGATTAACAGTGAACATGCATTTTAACTGATGGGTTTCACTTCCCAAAGACATTTTAATGGGAAAAAAAGCAACCAACAACGCCCTCAGAAGCTCAGAGTGGATACAAAGGAAACTCAAATACATCTGAACAGAGCTTGCAGTCTAGATAAACAACATATGCTCTGTAATCAACAATAGTTTTTGTAAAAAGAAGCAAACAGTCTTCAGTTTACAGGTTTAATTAAAACCAGCCAAAGCATTTCACATCCTGATACAGAAAAACATGGAAATAAATTAAGAACACAAAGAGTGCTAATTTCTCATCTAAATGGTTCTATTTGTGTTTTATAATCACAGATGATTTGCTATATATTTTAATTTTTCTTTCCCTTATGCATTTTCTAAAATGGAGTTACAGCAGCCCCTCTTTACCTTAAAACAAATAAACATCTTGTCAATAATGTCACACAATTCTCTTCATGCCTACACAAAGCATCATACAAAAAAGCCCTGTATAATCTAGGGTTACACATTATTTCTGATTTCATGGTTGAGGGCACAATACAACTCAGTGCAAAGAGAGAACAAACATTGTTTGTGAGAGGTGAAATTTAGGTGACTCCTCATATTCATACCTAAGTGTCTACACAACACTTTGCAACCTAGACTGTTATTGCAGAGATATATTAGACATTTTTATTCCACATACCTCTAAAACAGCCACTTTTCTTCACTTGGAGAGAGGTGTAGGAAAACATCTGGGTGTTTATACCCTCACTGTTCATTCCTCTACAAAGAGAAATCACTACTTGCACCTTTAAATTAATTTTAAGTCCATGTCTATGTATGAACAAGTGGGGAAAAGCTCAATATAGAATCACACAGGATATATGAAATTACTGAACTTTTGTTTAAAATATTTCTAAGTGTAGCCTATTAATTTCTAACACACTTTAGTCCCTGTGGACCTTCTTCAAGCCCTTGTTTTAGTCCACCTACCTTGGGGCAGCCTATTTATGACTGGGTTTTCAGCACTTATTGCCTGTAAGTTTCCTTCTGCAATAAATAAAAACAACCTCATGGGGTAATTCAGCCTAGCCAGGGTCAAAACCCTTCACGTATTTCACTTTTTAAAATTTAAAATACAGGAGTTGAGAACCAAAGCAATACATGGAGATTGCACCTGGACAGCAGACAGAAAGTTAACTTTAAATATCTTACTTTGCCAAACTTAAAAGTTGGGATAAACTCACCATGTAAATATGATAATGAGCAAATTCTAACATATTCAGTCAAACATCTACGGAATTTTTCGTGTCTTGCTTAATTAGTTACAGTTACATGTGCTGCTGTCTCTCATTAACTTTGTAATTCCTGGGCATGCATAGGTGGGTGCCTCACTAAATATCCTTTGATTAATGCACAGCACTCATATAATATATGCTAATTCCTATTTGCTGGGAAGTTAATTATGAAACTTTGATAATCTGTTTTGATAAATTTAGTTCAGTGGAAAATGTGTGTTCCTAGAACAGAATCATATTAAGTTTGTTTTGCTTTTGATTTTTTAAGGCACTTACCTGCTACCTGTTGGGATGAAGCCTTTGCCTGCAGAACAGGCAAAGCCAAGTTCAGGGGAAAATTTGTTGTGGTTTAAGCCCAGGTGGCAACAGAGCACCACAGAGCTCCTCACTCCACCCCAGAGGAATGGGGACAGCCAGAAGTAAAACTTGGTGGTTGAGATAAGAACAGCTTAATAATTGAAACAAAATTAAATATTATCATGATAATTAATATTAATAAAGATAAGAAAAAGCAAAACAAACAAGTGATGCAAAATACAATTGCTCAGCAAGCCCTGAGAGATGGCAGACCCTGTCCCCAGACCCCAGGCGGCCCCACCCCAGGGTAACCCCCCAGTTTATGCACTGGGCACTGGTTTTATGGAGTGCAAGGTCCCCCTGGCCAGGCTGGGTCACCTGTCCCAGCTCTGCTCCCTCCCAAGCTGATGTTTGGTACCCCCTCACTGGCGGACCATGAGACACAGAAAAGTCCTTGGTTTAGGATAAACCCAGTTTAGGAACAACCAAAAAATTAAAGCATTACAAACATCACCTCACACTGAACCCAAACCACTGCACTGTGCCCAAAACACAGCAGCTGAGGGGACACTGACCCCACCCCAGCCCAAACCAGGACACTTCTTCTTCCCATTCCCACCCAGCCCTTCCCATTGGGAAGGCTTTGCTAAACCCTTCTGGCACAGGCAAAAAGACCTTAAGAGACTTTGGAGCAGTGGGAACATTCTCCTGTTGGAACTGAGGTCTTTTGGAATTCTTCTTGTGAAATTTAGGTTTCCACGCTCCTTTCTTGGTTGGTATCTCTGATTTCCCTCCCTGTCCCCAAATCTAATTGTAAGCAAGTACATTTAAACTTTGTCTGCTGCAATCTGCCTCTCATTTTCTTGTCTCTGGGAGTCCCAAAAAGGGTAACAACAATCCAAATTCATCATGACAATACCCTTATTCCTTAAGAAATTAATTTGAATTCAACTCACAGCAACACACTGTGAGTTGTAAAACTCATCTTAGATATAAAATTAATTTTACATGGGCATACAGAAAAATGATTGTCAGTAGATAGCAATGGGAAGCCATACCTGTATTTAAGCAAAGTTAATCTCTTGTACAAACAAAATGCTGCTTGCTTATTCAGTTTCCTTTAGCTAAATTCCTAAACTTCTAAGGACTTCAAAGAACTACAGAGAAGCGAGATAAAGAGCTTATCTGCATAATTCTTATGCTAATTCACAGAAGGTGTCTTGACTAAAAGGATGTCTACATGCACACTGAGGACTCACTAATTCCCTTCTCTAAACCCTAAGTTATTATTCATGTATTTAATTGGAATATATCTGACTCTGCTTCCAGAGAGTACCTGCTTCTGGATCCTGCTGTGGGCTGGTGACTCTCAGGCTGACCTGGCACTTTTTTGGGGTATCTGGAGAAGTTTTTGGGCCAGGCTACCACCACAGTGCAGGGTGCAGAGCATGAAGTACAAATGCTCACACACTCCTTGAAGAAAAACCAGCTCAGAGTCCTCCCCAGCAGCACCAGAGAAGGAGGTGAAATACCATCATCCTAAAATCTGAAACTGTTCTTTTCTCAGCAAGTCCTCCCTTCCCCAGCCCTCCACACCAACATCTCACAGCTGTAATGTTGGTCACTTTATCTTAGGATAGAACAAGTGGAAGTCCAAATATTAAACATCTCTGACATTACCATTTCCACAAAATATCTATAAGTTTGTAAATCTTTTAATTCAAAGAGTTCAAAGAGAAACTGAAATGATTTACATTTACAAAAGAGGTAAATGTTTCCCAGAGAATTTAAATTGTTTTAATTGGTATGATTTTATCACCTGTTTAAAATTATTGATCATTTTAAATTCTATTTTTGCCAGTAAAAAAGCACCAGTTATTAAAAAAAAAAAAAAAAAAGCCTCAGATACATCATACACACAGAGACCATTCTAACCCAAAAAAGTCATATGACCATTTTAAATGCTTTTAAACAAGTTTGATGCTGCAGCCTGAAGAAATTACTTTTTTTTTTCTAGAGATTTTTTTTACCCTGTGCTCCTTTGGCTTTACCTGGTTACTCTGTGTGCTGGTTTGCTAATTATGAATATGCAAATGTATTTTCATTACTAGATAGGTGAATGTTTCCAACAATAGTTCAGCAAAAAGATCATTGCTGCCCACAAAGGAATCCTGCAGCTATCTTCACAGCCTTTTTTTATGTAAAAATAAAATAAATAGTTTTTTTTTATTTCACAAAAATGCTTCAGTACTGATTCGCCTGCACAACAGCAGGAGACTTCTCACTTCAAAAAAGGGAAGGCACACAATACAAAGAAACATAATTATCTTAGAGGTATAAAGCAAGGCCTGAAAGGTCACTGCTTTCTTTGGAATGCTAATTCTTCCTGGCACGACATTGATTTAGATGCACAGTGAATATCTCGTTATGATGGCATGGCTGGGCCAGCCACCACGTTCTCCTTCCCCAGGAGCTGCAGTGACAGCCCAGGGTGGGACAAGGGACACCGGCACAGAGCAGGTCCAGGTGAGATGGCAGGAGGAGAGCCTGCCCTGGGAGGGTGAGGAGCACAGGGTGCCCAGAGAAGCTGTGGCTGCCCCTGCATCTCTGGAAGTGTCCCAGGAGCACCTTGGGACATTGGGAGCTGTTCCTGCCCATGGCAGGAGGTGGAATGAGATGGGATTTAAGGTCTCTTCCAACCCAAACCATTCTGGGACTCCATGGCATCCTACACTGCCCATCATTTCCTTTGATTTTTGAAAGATTTCCTCCTTTTTCCACTTTCTTTCTCCATAAATAACCACAGCCAGATTTTCCAGGATTCAATTTGAAGCAGCCTATCAGAACCAGGAATTGTTTTATTACAGTGATGGCCTAGAGGTTTATTAGTAGCTCTGACAGAGGAGTTGCTGAATCAAACTCAGCTGCAGATTCTGGCTAAGTCAAGCAGAACGTGTAGGTTGGTAACAATGTATGGACCAATGGTAAATGAGCGTGTTCCCACAGGTCTGGCATAATAATAGAAGTGAATAATTCATATCATGTGGGAACAGACAATTATAATGCATCTGGAAAAGCAAAATACACAAAATAGGCTTTGTTTTATTTTCTTGGTTTCTTTCCTCCTGTTTTTCCATCAGTGACTCCCTTTCTGCTCTTTGCAAACTCTGCTCACTTTGTGTCAATTCACACAATTACAGGAATTTGAGCATGTGGTGAATGCATTTTGTGATGTTTTACTTCAATCCAATCAAGATGATCTTTAAGGTCCCTTCCAACCCAAACTCTTCTGTGATTCTCTACTACAACTTTCCCTCTTGTGGAAGGAGGGGAAAATGGAATAGTAGAGGGCAGAGTGGAGGAGCTGAAGGCAGCAGTCCTTTGTGCCAGGAAACATTCCACTTTTATTTCCAACTTGATCCAAAATGGGAGCCACTGAAGGAACGTCCCAGGATGTGGAATTGAAATGATTCCAAACCTGATCTGCAGCTCTGTTCAGCACTGACACAGGCAACAGCAGCTTCTTAAAATATTTGCAGATTCTGTCCAGGGGATCTTTCAGAATAGAGCACAAAGTCAGATGAAGTAATGATTGCAGCCAGATACTGAGCTGTTCTGGGGCATAGAGGCTGCCATTCACAGCTAAATTGCACCTTCTATTCGGGAGCCTTTTTTTAGATTCCTGACGCACGGAATCGAGTGCAACTGGTGAATTTTGTCTAACAGTTTATCCTTTAGCATTGACACTGCAGTTCCTAATCATACACAGAGTGTGGTGGAGTTCTGATATTGCTCTTTTCAGAGTCAAAGGAAGTTTTAGCAGTGCTCTCAACAGCATTCCAGCCTCAATTTTCTGTTTGCCACTGCGCAATGCACACAGAAACTGAACCTCGAGTTGCAGCCACAGCCAAAATTCTAGCACAGCACTAAATGGAAATAGCAATTTAACCACATTTTAATGATGACCTCCACAAGTTAATTACAAATCTAGTACAACAATGATGAGAGCTTGTTGTACTTTACCTGTTCATTGTGAGAATAAAGAATGAAAAAACATATTTAGAACTGGCAAATATTGTTTCACCTTAAACAGCCTGGTATAACACGTAGTTCTAAAGTGTTTTGCAGAAAGAACAACTTAGCAGACTCTGGTGTAGAAACAATTTAAACAGGAATTAGTAACAGAGGTGAGGAGAGTTATCCAGCAACAGTGTGAGTGATGTCATCTTTATCCTCAAACAATTCTTTTCCTGGCCATTAAGCTACAAAAATAAACCAAAGTTACTCCTTAGCTCTTAATAGGCATTAGGAAAATCCACGTTGCTGTTGCCAACGCTTGGGCATTATTAACACCACTTTTCTATAATAAATATTTCTAATATGCCCCTCGTGTGTCCAGGATAACACCTCAGACAGCTCTGCTGGAGAGCTGAACTCGTGCCTTTGAAGGAGCTCTGTAGGATAAAGACTTGCAGGGTCCCAGCATTGGAGACAAACCCCATTTAGCTCTGCTGGACTGACAGTGCTCTGATTTCATTGACTGCAGAGCTGCTAATGAGCTGCTGTCACCGAGGGGAAAAATAAACACCTGCTAAACACAGAGAGACTCTCTTCTGCAGCTGTATTTCCTTACAGGGGACTATGGTATCGACCAGACTGATGGAGCCATCCCCTTCTTGGGAAGAACTGAAACTGGAGATATGGCCCCATAAAGGAGCCTGTGATTAGGCCTGATAAATCCTTTCTGATGGCATCATCCAATTTCCAATGAGTGTTGTCTGCACTGCAAAAAAATCTGGGTGAGAGCTGGGACCTGTGTTTGGCACCCTCAGCCAAAGACAATGGATCAGGGAACAGCCATGGGAATAAAATAGGTCTCTTAACTCCAAAGTAAAGTCAGGAAAATAACATTTTTCTTGGTTTGCAGACAGGCAAGAGAGGAAAAAAAAAAATCATATATCTATATTTGAGCCAAAGGAAAGACAGACCAGAAAGGAAAATATGTATATATATATATATATACACACACATATATTTGAGCCATAGAAAACCAGATTTTACTTTTTTCTGCTGATAGAAATAAACAACCCAAAATGTCTTAAGTAAATAATGAAATACCCACTGTTCCTTTGATAATTAACCTTTTTAAAATCCTAAATTACTCCATATTTTAACTCAAGAGTAAAGATTTTGACTGCAACTATTTACCGAAATTAACTTGCAGAGCTAAAATTATTAATCTCCATAATTAATCTGTTTAGGGACCAATTTCCTGAAATGTGATGAAAAATTGCTTCCTTTGGATTTCACCTTAGAGGTTTTTCATCTTCACAGGATTTTTTCCTGCCCGAGCTGGATGACTTGGAAAGGCCTCTGGAGCTGCCAGCCTTGCTCTGTGTTATTGGAATTAAAACCATTTTACTGCTCAGTATTTCAGCTAAACGTGCAGTGAGGGAAAGTTTCAGAGGAGAAAGTCAGTGCAAGTAACTGATTTGTCTGGGTAGCAGCTTCCTCACAGTGTTTTGACAGAAGCCTTCTCAGAAATGTCTATTTTTAGTCACACGTTCTGCAATCAATTTCTTTGTAAACTAAGTAAAAATCAAGAAAATGCAAAGATACATCGGAAAAAGGAGGATGCAAAGCCACAGGATGATTTCTCTGCCTGAGGGAAGCAGGAGCACACTAAAGTTCAGAATGTGTTATAATGTTAATAATTAGGCTATTAAATACCAGCAGTCTCAATGCAGGAAAATACAGGGGATTTATTTGTTGGGTTTTTAATTAGCAACTGCTTTATCAGCACAAATATTCAGGAATTTTATCCCATCCCTCCTGCTCTGTGGAGGATGATCTCAACCTAAATGAATCCTCTACAAAATGAAGCATCAAAAGGACATAAAGACCTCTAAATAACAATTTCCCACAGGGAGAAATATGAAAAAACTTGAAAATTTTCTTATTCCACCTCAGTTTAAGAGGTGCTTATAGGTTATAATGCACACAAGAGGTTCTGGTAGGATTTTACTTGTACAGCAGCCCTGTACATAACCCAAACACATCTCCAAGGACATTTAATTTTCATTCTGTGGTTTTCTAAAAGCACTCAGTTGAGACAATAATTTCAAGATGAAAACCTCACTTTTTTTCCCCATCTTTGCTAATTTTATACTGTAGTTTAGTCAATGAAGTAAGACAATTCTATGACTTCACTGACTGTTGTTACATTACTTTAAACATTAAACTGAAATTTGTATAAAACAGTATAAAGACAAATAAATCTTAACCTTCTTTTTTCTTTGCATGAGCTAGCTTATTCCCTTTATTTTCCCTCCTTGTAAAACTGGATTTTCGTATTGGGAGGATGAGACAGCTTTGAGCAATTAGGAAACACAGATAAAAAGCCTTATTTTTTCTTTCTAAATTAAACTCTGGATGGTGTATTTTTGAGAAGCCCTAACTGTGATTTCTATATTATCTTACTGTACAAGTAAACTGCATTTTCTGCTATCAGGGTAAGAAAATCAGCAAAGTCAGGCTAAGACAATTTGTGGGTTGGAATCAATAAAGTTATGGAAGATGTCAGCAACACTGCTGTACATACAGAAATATACAAAAAATAATTTGCTTATACTGCCCAGTTGCTGATAAAAGCAGTTTGATTCATGCCTGTCCAAAATCTATTTACATTTTGGATTTGGAGTTCTGCCTGATGGATTTTTTTTTTTTTTTTTTTTTTTTTTTTTTTTTTTTNNNNGTCTAGAATTGTAAAAGTTGCTTTGGGTAAATGCTAAAGGGTGGTGCTAAACATACCAATAAACCCATCTCTGCTAAGGGACCTGGCAATCCAATTTTCCCCTCCTAAACCTAGGAATACACAATAACCCATCCTCAGATCCACTGCTGTTCCAGTCTCATCTAAGACCAAAAGGAAAATAAGCATTTTACGATGAAGCAGTAATTGAAACAAACAAGTAAAAGGCCTGAAATACATCAGCCCACCCAGGGAGCGAGGATTGATTTGTGTTTCCTCTGAGAACAGGCACCACCACCTGCCCTGCTCCAGAGCCCAGAGCAGAGCTCCGAGTGGCTGCTGGGGGGTTGATGTTTTTCAGGGTAAGATGCTGACTGTTTAATTGTTTAATTATTTAATCACCGTGGATGTGCCCCTGGGGCACGAGGAAGGTGCTGATGTGCATCAGGAGTCACCAAAATCCACCTGCTCCCCTCTCCCTGCCACACCCTGCTGCCCCTCCAGCAGCTGGAGCAGCTCCTGAGCAGGTACAGCAACCAAAAAGAGCAGAAAGAGCCACTTTCTGATGTAGAGGAAGTAATTTCCACCAGGGAGTAGCAGTGAGGGTTTGTACATAAAGAAGAGACAAGAATTGCACTTCGGAGAGAGCGACAGGAATCAGAGCTGACTGGGCACACCCAGCCAGGTCTGGATCCTGCCTGGAGCATTGTTTGGCCAAGTATAAACAAAAAAAACATTGCCTTTGACACTGCAGGGGGGGCTCCAGGTGAAATGAAACTGCTGCCACAGCTTGTTCACCCCAGAAAAATCGGTGTATTAGTAGGAAAAATAGCTTCTCTTTTGAAAGTGTCTGCCATCATCATTATAAGAGCCGTGATGCACGAGCAGAAAGATCCTCTCTATTCCAGGGGCAGCTAGAACATATTAATAATAAGGGGAAAAAAATAATCAAGGCTATTCTTAGAATAAACTATAATTTGTCATAGTTTTGAAATCTGTGTGTTCTATACTGATTAGAAATAAGATAGGTGGGTAAAATATCCAACATCCATAGAAGTTTTTCATAGAAAATGCTCTATTGACCTCATTTCCACTTGCAAATCACTAGGGTTAGAAATTTTTTTTAAAATTATGTTTAAAACATCTGCCTATTTGCTCCCCTTGTAGTAGATTCTATCTCTCCAAGTGAAGAGGTTAAAAGTAATTTAGGGTTTGATTTGTACTGGCTAAAAGGTACCCTTAGCAGGGTAATATTTCAAAGTCAGCATCTGTATCCTTGGATTTCTCACAGAATTTTCACGTCTAGAATTGTCTCCAAAAGAAGGGTTGCTGTTTCTGCTCCTCATTTGAGGTCAAATGCTTCTCAAGATCAAAGCACCTCTCAAAATGTTTTCCACCCACGTGCTGTGCAGGAGCACACAGCTGGGTTTGACTGGAGCCCAAATCTTCAGCAAGTGCTCACAGTGACACCCAGCACCCTCTCTGTCTGTTACAAGAGTCTCCCTTTCCATTTTAGGGTTTGCCACTCTAACACAGGACCAAGGCTCAGAGAATCAGCTCCTGCCCTTGCACACGAGGACACTGCTGACTTTTTCTTCTGGCTCATTGTAATAAAACCTGGAGTGACGTGATTCATGTTGTTTTCCAAGGGAAGGTGAGATGAGCTTTGTTTCTAGTGGCACCATCAAAGCAAGAACAGGCTTTTATCAATTTAATAAAGGCTGAGCAGATGCTGCAGTCTTCTCATAAGTGGTATTAACAGAAAATGAGATGTAGGCAAATACAATACCAGTGCTTGAGATCACTTTGTCCTCTCCCCCACTTATCCAGAACCAGCACTGGGATTGCCAGCTGAGCCTCCAACATCATTGTCCCACTGCAAAACCATCAGCAAACATTTGCCTCACTTTCCTTTGAAGCTACATCTGCTGCAATTACACATTTAAGAGGATGCCCTGATCACTGACTTTTAATCTTCAGGATAACTTCTCTCTGATCTCATACCACTGTAGATGTCCTCATTGTCACAGATCAAAAGACTTGATGAACCCTGTGCTGGATGAAATGCAGGAACCTCCTGCAAAGAGAGACCCTTCTTTTCATACTCTCTGTGTGAACATTCAGTGCTGTTCTTCTGAACTGGGCTTTTAACTCTGCTTTGAAAGCAGCTGCTGATGATTCTGAGCACAATTTGTCCAAGATTTGCATGAAGGCTGCTGATCCTAACTGTGAACCAGTACTGGTGGTTTGCCTGTAGGGAACATGCTGGAAAATGTCCTATTTTTAACATTTGCTGAAAGACAGGATCACAGAAGGCACCATGGCATGGCCTGGTTTGAAAGGGACCTTAAAGATCATCTCAGTCCAATCCCCTGCCATGATCTTTCGAGCCCCAATGTCCAGCCTGGCCTTGGGCACTGCCAGGGATCCAGGGGCAGCCACAGCTTCTCTGGGCACCCTGTGCCAGGGTCTCCCCACCCTCACAGGGAACAATTCCTGCCTAATATTAATCTAAACCTGCTGTCTTTCAATTTAAAACTATTTCCCCTTCTCCTGTCACTACACACCCTCATAAAAGAGGGGCACGACCCCCCTCCCTGCTGCCCCCCCTTTTTGTGACACAGCCCAGACCATGGGTGGCTTTTGGGCTGTGAGTGCACAGGGCCAAGATATTTCCAGTCTCTTGTCCACCAGCACCCCCAGGTCCTTCTCAGCAGGGCTGCTCTTGAAATATTCCAAAAAATAAAATTACTAATAAAATTAATAAAAGTACTAAAATTACAGGAAGACCTCTTCAGCTCTTGAACAAAATAAAAACTGAAGAATGAATTACAATACTCCTTAGCCATCCCCCAGCCCCCACAATGTAAACAGAACAGCTCAGCTTTCAAATTCTTGCAAAATCTGCTCCCATCCTGGGTGTGTGGCAGTGCTGCCTCACTGCAGCAGCTGAGTGTGCAGCCAGTGCCATTCCCACCCCTTCAGCAGCAGCAGGGACTGAAGAGAACTCATCACCTTCAGCCTCAAAGCAGCCCTGAAATGAAGGTTTTCTCTGCTTAGCTGTTTGTAAAGGACTCTGAATATTTGACATGAAGCTTTTGAAGCCACTGAAACTCACACAGTGAAAAATCCCTTCGTTGGGTTCGCCTGTGCGGCGTTGCAGAGTTCAGAAGAAAATTGAATATGCAGATATTTTTTACTGGTAAAAGGAGAGAATGTTCTCATAAGACAGAGAAAATCAAACTATTTCCTAATTTATGTATGGGAGTTTCTGTATTTTTATAACTAATAGAAGGGAGCCTTCCAGAT
Organism: Chaetops frenatus; assembly: GCA_013400775.1. Lineage (NCBI taxonomy): Eukaryota > Metazoa > Chordata > Aves > Passeriformes > Picathartidae > Chaetops > Chaetops frenatus. The sequence continues at coordinate 999,830 of VZTR01031395.1, forward strand.
TGAGGGGGAGCCACAGGAATTTTTAGAGGGTGTTGTAGTAGTGATAAGCTGAATTCAGCCATAGAAAATAGGTGTCTCCTTCTCCTGTAATCCATAACATTAAATGCAATTGTAGAAACCTTTATAGTGATTCATTAAAATAAAATAGAATAATTTTAATTAAAAAACCTTCTCTTGAGATTGCCTGTCTCAGTCACATATATTGGAAACTCTTCTGATTTTCACTGATCTGTAAGGCTATGACCTCTTTTTTCTTTTGCTTCTGTAAAATTCTGCAGGCATCATTTTAATAGGTTTTTTTTTTCTTCTGTTGAACATAGCATAGTAACATGCTAAATATTGATATTTTATGGCAAATGAACGTTCAACAACCAACAAGCACAAAGAGGGGAACTTTTTCCCTGTCAGGTGTCTATCTGGCATGGGTTCATCTCAGAATGAACTGTGCTCTGGCCCAGCTCCCAGCTGCAGGCTGCAAGCAAAGTATCAAATTCAGCTTTTTAAACAGATCTGCAGGGATAGAATGCAAAATCAAAACCTCAGGTTTATTTAGCAACCAGCAACACCATCTAAAATAGAAAGGACTTCTTAGCTGAGCCCTCCTGGGTGCTGCAGAGATGGAACCTCAGTGCTGCAGGTTGAATCTCAGATCTCAACAGGAGCTGCCCTGATTGAGCCAATGAACCACAGGGAAAATGTCAATTTACTCCCAGAGGTGGCTTTGCAAACTGGACCAGTTTGAGATAAGGGAGTGGTCAAAGAAACAGTGAAATCACCAGGACTCAGCTTCTCAGAGCAGACTGTAGGAACCAGCTGAGGACAGAATTTCTTATTCAAGCACAATCAGCACCCAGAGGAGTTAATTTGATTGCCCACAGAATTATGATCTCTGCTATGGGTGCAGAGGCACTCACCTCATTGACATAGAACCTCAAAAAAAATCCTGTAACATCAAGCTGTAATGCTTAGTGCTAATTTTAATCTGAATTTAGGATAATAAAATTAATATAATAGAAAAAGGTAATTAATCAACCAAAAGAGATTCCTACTTTTGCATCATTATCTTATTAACTCTGCCTAAAAATGTTATGACCCATTATCAGATAGAACTAACACTAATATGTCTAACACAGCAAATGAATTCTCCTTTTTTAACAGTTCTCCTCTCCTGGGGATAAATGCTGGCATTAATTCAGCACAATTTACAATAGCTTCTGGCTTTAAATCAAAACTTGACCATAAAAGCATCTGAAAACCCTGTGCATAGATCTCCTCCAATAACACCAACATTTCCCCAGGCATAGAGACAACAATTCCATCCTGGGCAGAGAAGGTGACTGCTTGTGTTGCTTTGGGAGTATAAAATAAACATTCTGCAAAGGAAAGTTCTTACTCCTACCTTACATATGGCAATGCACCTATTCAACACACAGACAGAATTCCAGGGAGTAGTTTTATACACTCAGCTTTCTGAAAAGTAATTTTTCCTTTTTCAACACAGTCTTCTTGTGAAATTTTGGATGATCAGTTAAAGCCTAAATACTTTAGGGAGGAAAACCTCGAGCTGCCCCTGGATCTGAGCTGACCTGGGGCTCAGGGAAACTCCAATGTTCACTCTGGGACCCAGACTGAGCATTCAGCAGCTCCCAGCAAGAACAACATCAAACCTCTTTATCTAATCATCCACTATTATTCACTGCTGCCTTCTATTTCCTTCAAAACTCAGACATCCTAAAAGAAAAACATCAAGGCTCCCATTTGCTGCCTGCCCTCCCTCAACATATTTCGGGTTTGTGTTTGTTGTTTGGGCTTTTTTTGTTGTTGTTGTTGGTTTTTGTTTGTTTTTTATTTTTTTGTAAATTGAAAACCACAGGAAATAAAGGCACTTCACATGCAAAAAATAAATTCAGATATCATGAGAAGTCCAACTAAATAAAAAAAGTCTGTAAAACTCAGAGCTGCTGCTGCATCCATCCTCAGAGTCCCCTGTTGTGGCAGAGCTCTGAAGGAGCCTCCAAACAGCGTGTGGTTTTATAGACCATATGATCTGCAATATTTACCATGCATAATGGAAATAGATAAGGCAAAGCAAACAGCTTGAATTTTGTATTTCCTTGCTTTTTATTTAGCCTAGGTTGTTAGCACCATGTGAATGTATATTTGGGAGCCTCTGTGTTTGTGTGCATATGTGTGAATATATAGGTATAAACAAACACACAGAGTCATTTCACTGGGTTTCTCACACACATCAGAAAGAATAATTCCTGAGCCACCAGCTTTGAATTCCTAAAATTTCTCAGGAAAAAAAAAAAAAAAAAAGGCATTGTTTATTTTGGCCAGAATTGGAAAAAAACCACATTATGCTTGTTTTGTCAAAGCTTCTGTTCTCTTGCTGTCCCTGTTCTCTGTGCTGCTTCTTTGTGGAGCTCTGGAGTTTTAATAACAACAAATGTCAACACCTACAGCCAGAATATTTGACCATTGCTTTATAACTTTCAAATGCACTGCTATAAAGTGTTAGGCATGTGAGACTAAATGGGAAATGCATTTGCTAACTGCACTTTTTATATTTGGCAGTACATACAGGAGCAGAGAGCAGAGGCTCACAGGAATTTTAAAGTAGAAGAAACATTCCTGTTGCATTGAAAATGTAAAGGTACACTTTTGAAAGCAATTTCTCTTCAAATGAAAATATGTGTACCAGTCCTAGGTCATACTGCCAGCATCTGGCTTGCTTGGCTGGACCTAGATTTGAAACCCCTGACAGGGGTGAGAGCTGAGAATAAATATGTGAGTAGTAATTCCATCTATCAAGACTTACCTGCTCTCCCTGTGTTGACATTAATAGGGTCATTTCATTTTCTTTCATTATTTTAATTTTATCTCTGAAAGTCTGTCCCCTCAAGCTTTTTCCTTGTAACCACTGCTCACTGGTATTTATTCTATTTACACCACCTTGTCTGCTTGAAAGCTGCTCCCACCAATCTCTACTGTTCCACATTTATCTCCAGTTTTCTTCCAAAACAGTGGCATAAAAATCTTATTGCCGTCAAATAAGCTTGGGCTTTTTCTAGTTAGATCTTTTCTTTCTTTATTTCAGTTTGATTTTTTGTAATTTGGAGTTTTTTTCCTTTTTCTAATGTTTAGGAAGGGTTAGTCACGAGTTCATTATAACATATGTAAATTTGCTTATTTTTAGCAAATGTCCTTTAACGCTCTGGGTTCCTTGTCAGGGTCTGTAGTGCTAATAGCTGTGCTAATAAAATTATTATCTACAGTGAAGAAACTGCTTTCCATCCATAGAAATTTAATGAGATGGAAATTTTCAGGAACTGAACTGATCCTCAGCAGTGCTCTGGTAGACTCTCAGAACATCTGCCCATGTGCAGCCTGGAAACACTCAATGCTAGGAGAGCTGTCACTAAATTAACTCTGCTTTTGTGTTCCACACACACGTGTTCCTCCCCTTAATAAATTAACTTGGTTAGTTAAATCCTAAGGAATATCTTGGTTTACTAACCAGATCTTCTTTCTTCAGGCAAATGAGGTTTCAGGAACATTTCAGGGTCAGGTTTTTTTTATTGGTGTTATCTCCCTGGAGGAATAAAGCCCTGAGTCCATGTCTCCATTACATCCCAGTTGTAAACAGGATTCCTTCACCAGGGACTGGGAGATCCTTCTGTCCTTATTAACCAGACAGGAGGAATTTATTTAACATATTTTGGTATTATCCCCCACTATGAGGCACATGAAACAACTCCCACATTGCCCTTGCTCTGCTTGGAACCTCGTGCCCTTTCTATCCCAGATATGACTCCTGCCCCACAAACACTTCAGCAGGGAGTTCATGAGCATTTGGGGGTGTAAATTGTGATGCCTGGACCTGTTTTCTTTCTCTCTGTTTTTTCCTCTCAGTCCAAACAAGTGTTCTTCCCCAGGAAGAACTGGGGGAGTGACCAGCTTTGTTATGCAAACATGAAAAATAAAAATGTTCATCTCGTGTGTATTCAGCCATACACAAAATCCACACAGAAAAATGCAAAGGCTGTAGAACAGGCACTAAGTAGCCTTTTGAGACCTGCTTTTATTACCAAATCAGTGGGAATTAGGAATGACAAAACTGAGTTTTGCCAGGAAAGCACAGACATCAAGAGAATATCCAGAATTTCCTTTTTACCCTTGCTGGGCGAGTAATTCATAACCTGCATATAAGTGCATTTTAATTTCATTTTTGTGTATCACAGAGAGAAGCAAAGCTGTCCCCTGCCTTGTTGCTGTGTGCTGCCTTCATCAAGCTTCCATATATTAAACATGTCCTTGCTTTATTCCTGACTGCTCCCTCTCATCTCCTCTCCAGACTCCATCTCCTGACATTCACCATTAAGGAACTCACCATTCAAAGCAAAAGTAAGTGACTTTATCATTTGATTGTAGATCCTAAGGAGTAAAGCCTCCAAAAGATTAAATATTTAATCCTTTGATCTGCCTTGCTGGCAACTGCCCTATCTATTTTATAAAGCAGGTTGACAAAAGAATTATGGGTCCTGGGATTTGTGTGATGAGGCAGAGTTAAACCTTGCTCTCCTCTATGCCAAAAAAAAAGCAGAATTAGGTTTTTCTGACACACAATATTACTGCAAACTCACCATTAATGGTACTCGGGGCTCAACTGAGCACAGGTTATCCCAAACAACATCGTGTGATGATTTTAACAAGGCAGGTGAAGCCAAGTCACTGAATATATTCAGAATAAACCATGAACAATTTCTTAAGAGGTGAGCAAGTCCATTAGACAGACAGAGGTGTCCAGGCTGTGCAGAGCAGATCAATGTCTGGCAGGGTGGGGAAAGGAAATCTGGTTGCAGGAGACTGGAGAAGGTCGAGCCTGGTATCAGTGAGAGGGCAGAGCAGAATCAGCAAACTGCAATCCAATCACAGAATCCATCTGGGGACGTTACCAGAACAAGCTATTGAGCACTTGGAAACACACCTTGGCAATGCTTCAACAAGAAAAAATAACATCTATTCACCACTTTGGGTTTATCTGTAGATAAATGGGTTTTTTTATACTCTTAGATAAACTCTCAGTGTCACCAAACTGAGCCCATGTAAAGAAGTGCAAGCAGAACACTGGAAAAGTTTCAGCTACAGCCACCGTGAAAAGGCACAAAGAACTCCAGGCTCTTTCATCAAGAATAGATCAGCATAAAAACAATCTTTCAGGATTTCAAATGCCACCAGTCGCAGGTCTGTGACAGGTTGCACCATAGATCAACCTTGTTAAGACTGCACATAATCAGCTTTACCTGTTCCAGGGTTAGGAGTTGGGGAAACCTTGCTGATTCTGAGGGTTGGTAAGCCTTGGACGAAGTTACATAGGGGAAAAAAAACCCCCAAAACTACATTTTAGTTGGTAATTTTGCAGAACACCATATAGACAGCTTTCAGAAATTATTTAGATATAATTGACCCTCCTACCCTCTGCCTCTGACAGACTAATTACATTTCTCAGGACAATTCCACCTTAAAATTTCTGTGGATTCTCCAGTAACTGTCTCAAAACAATGTCCTAGGGCAAGGATGTGGCAAGCATTGGACACAGGCTCAAACCTGGGCTCCACACTGTTGAAAATTGCAGAGAATTCTAGGGGGAAGCCCCTGAGTCTCAAGCAGATTAAGGAATCTCTGGCAGGGATTAGCACTCCTCATTTTAACATTAAAAATGCTACATTACACACTGGCACAGTTGCAGCAGACAAGTAATCCTTTGCCTTCCTGAGGTATTCTCAGGAAATCTTCATTCTTTGTTAAAAAGAATCAATACCAAAATGTGATCAAAATCTAAATGAGCACCTCTAATTTAGAAATGAAGACAACCCATCGAAATTCACTAAGAAACAGAATTTCCTGCCTTTAAAAACCGGTGTAGAGTTGTTTAAAAATACTGAGCTGTTTAGTAGTGATGGTCCAGGTGAAAACAACTTAATTTCATCGAAACTTTCAGCCAAAGACAGAAAGGCTAATGGTCAAATCTGCCTCTCTCTTCAAAAACAAACAATAAGAAACCCCAAAAAGCCTTAATTTGTAGTAAGAATGTGGGACTCAATCTCCAAAAATTACCTTTATGAAGTGCTGTGACCATTCCTCCATCTCAGTGATTTTTGGCAAGTGGCACACACGTGCTGTCATTAAGAATAGAAGCAGCTGAGGGTTTAATCTCTGCTATTTCTCATCCTGAGGGTGCTCAGATTTTGCATAAACCAGCAGCTACTCACACAATTTCGATTTCAATAGATTGGAGCCAAGCTACTTCTCTCAGAAATGGAAATCCAGAGAAGGTATCCAGTTGCATTTTTGCCTTGTCCTTCCCCAAACAGATCTTAAACAGAGCCATAAGTGTTCTGAAGTGTATAATCAATCTAAAACCATGCACAACATTAATGGATGAAACTGAAACTGCAGACAAGACCTAAAGAGCACTGGGTGTGCACAAGAATGGATGTTCTCAAAAAGGTTTCTGACCTACTTCACCAGAAATTCATTAGAAGGCTTGCAAGATTTTCATATCACTTCTGAAGGTGAAAATTCAAGTTAATTCACCCTTTTTTTTTATAATTAAACAGCATTGTAACTTGTACATGCAATAAAATGTGACCAAAACATTACAGCTGCCATCCCAGGATACAGGGAGGGAAGTGACCTTACTGAAATGGTTCTTGGGGAATAAATTCTCACAGCAGGAGTTTAAGATCTCCTGTGCCAACATTGAGGCTAAAATCATAAACCTCTGTGTATTCTTTAAATTAGTTTTCCAATTATAAGAACAGGAAGAGGGCTAAATGTTGCAAATGGAAATAATTCAAGGACTTTAAAGCACTGGGAAAAAACTTGGTAAAGATATCAGCTCCCACTTTTCCTTCTAAGGGAACACCCACTTCAGTTTCTCAGGTGGGCTAAGGTGAATAGTGGAGCATGAAGATGACAATGCTATTGCCTAAAAAATGAACCTTTCATTTCTTACTTTCTACAGAAAAAAGTAGGAAATATATTCTGAGTAACACTGAAATTTTAAATTTACAGGTAGACTCTACCAGTCCGTCCAGTTTTATTTTTTTTTCCTGCTAACCCCTTTAAGTTGTCCCTTGAAACTTTCTTTGAGGAAGGAGCAGTGTAAAAGCATCATTGCTCATTCTCGTGGTGTTGTCACAAATAAGTTAAAGTTCTCCAAAACAGGCAGAGTTCAAAGGGAGGAATCCAACACAACAACCGAATATCCTTCCCCAGCCCATCTGTCTGGGAGCACTCTACAACATCCAACCTCTTATGGAAAGGAAGGAATTGAAGCACATTCCCCCTGAATCCTAAACCAACAAGCTGGGGCTCATCTATTTCCCTGCCAGTAATGTTTTTGAGTTGCCTTAAGAGCTTTATTCCTCACTTAAAAGAGATAAATAAATCTTTTCTAGAAGTTCTGTGAAAAATAAAACTGAAAAGTGGGTAATGAAAAAACATTGAAATAGAAAATAGCTTTTAGTCAGAGTGGGAATTGATTGCAAACCAGTCCCAAGAACAAATGTCTGCTTGCTTTACTGTACAACGTGGTTAAAGAGCTGTCACTTACCAATTTATGCTTCCAATCTCCCCTCTATCTGCTCTATATTACAGAACTGACCAACGAAATAAGCAGAAGTGACCAACAGAAATAAACAGGAAATTTATTTGAATTTGCACCTTTTCCCTGTGTCTCCAGCACTGAGGCCAGGAACAATCTGCTGTCATTCCTTTGAAACCTTTAATCTCCTCTCATATCTACCAGTGTCAGGCAGACTGAGCAGCAATTTTCTCTTCAGACTGGGGAACCTTCCAAGGTGCCTCAAAAATTCTTCCTCATGGTGTAAGAGAAGGAAAATCCCATAATAACAGAGCAGAAATGAAAAAATATTTAAAATTAGAGGTGCTCTGCATGAACCTATCCATTGATGATGGTCTGACACCAAAGAATGTCTCACTTCCTACTGACATTTAAATCTAAAAATCCAGGCACAACTGGACTCACCACATCCTTAACAAACACACAAAATTTGTATTTATCCATTGCACTTGGAGCATATCCCATTATACAATCTTACAAGTCTTGCAGTGAACTGAAACGGGTCACAAATATTGACCTTGCTGAGCTAAAACTCCATATTTCAAATTTTTGGGGGTGATTGCTGTTCTCATAAGCATATTCTTATGTAACAGTATCATCATTTTAACTCTCTATATCCTTCCCAGTGCTTCAAAATCCTCTTCCACTACAGCTGGCAGGAATTTAGTCAATTCAGGATATATCTGTACTGTGATACAAAAGGTGTTGAAATGCCCCAGTGACACATGCTGGAGTTAACTTGTTTCAGTTAATTTTGATGTAGTTTTGAGGTCCATTAACAATTTCTGTGCACACTCCAGTCTCATTTCAAACTGAGTGCTGTTCCGTGGGGATGAGCAACGTGCTCATCCCCTCCAGTGTGAGAAACGAGCAGTGAGAAACGCAGAGAGAAGCTGATACTGATGTAAACTCTTCTTGGACTGAAAAAAACAAACCACTGACACAATTCCATGAGTACCAGAGGACTAAAGTTTGATGGGAGCTGGAGCAGAAATGGGTGAAAAGCATCACCCTTGCTTTCAAATGCACATAATCCCATTAAGCTGAATTTCTGGTATTTGGGCTGCAAAACAAAAATTCCATCACAGGACTGAAATGAGGGTTTTTAGATGTGGCCAGAACGAAGCTGAAATTGTTGTTGCAGACAGAGGGGAGCTCATCAGAAGCAGCCCCAGGGCTCAGCAGTGAGAGCATTCACCTGCAGTGTGTGCCCTCAAATCCCTGCTCTGCCTGTCTGGAGCGAGCACTGCACCTTGTCTCGTCCTCCAGACTTTGCCTGCACTCACAGAGTTGGTTTCTCTCATGCAGCTGAAAGCTGAAGTGGTTCTCTGGGGACACCTCTGTGACCTCCCAATGCCTGACCCTGCTGCTCTGATGTGGCCACAGCCTGGAGCCTTGGCTTCCTCCTCTGGGCCACAGGGACTGCAGCCAGTCCCACTCTGATCACAAACCTGCTGCTGGCCAGAGCTCCCTCAAAGACACACATTTACACACAAAAAACCCCCAAACTCCAGTTATTTTCCTCACACCTTTTTTTCCCTCAGCACTGATCCATCCAAACAAATCTGGGAGTGAGTGCTTGTTCCCCCTGCAGTTACAGCTCACTGAGATGAGCTGCAACAAATTGGGGTGGGTAAGAGCACAGAGCAGCCTGGAGCTCTCCTTAATCCAGACACGTTCAAGGCAGCAGGAATTCCTCAATGCCTTCAAATTTCTCCTGTTCGTGCACTTCAGATTAAGGACAGCCTTTGCTGGAATACTCTGGCAAGCCTTGTCCACGAGCAGAGCCACGTTCAACGTCATCCCAAAGTGGCCCAGTTTGTCTTTGTGCCCTTCAGCTCAGTCCAGCTGTTCCTGAAATCCAAGGGCATTTCCAGAGTTTGTCCAGGGTGCAGCTGCATCCATAAGGAGCACAGTGACAGCACCAGGAGTGGCAAAGGGAGATTAGAGAAGACTACAGGACACGATGTGAAATAAATTCAGATTTCAGAGGAAAAAATGGGTAAGAGAGCTTCACGCAGGCTTTTGTTTCACAAGTAATCACCTAATTTGCTTTCTGAGATCTATTTTACATATGCAGTTATGGTGTTTTCCTCAATGAAAGGTTTCCAATAAGTCATGAAAAGTTCAGTACTTTATGACTTTTATTAGACTTTAATTTAACCAAATGTTTCTGTGCACCCTCCTAACGGCTCGAGGGAAATGAGGGGATCTGTTATAACCTATAACAGACTTAATTCTTCTCTTCCCAATGCATCATCTTTAATTTTGCAATAAAAGTAATCAGAGGTGTATTTTTTTTTAAAGGCTGCATTGTTCTCTGATGCCTGCAAACAGGGATAACCTTGGGGAAATCTCTGAGCACACTCTGGATGTGCTTTGCAAGAGTGGCTCTGTTAAGTGGTTTCTTTGTCAGTTCCAGCACAAAATACTCTGGCCTGGCATTCTTAGTCTGGCTTGCAGACCTTCTTTGTGAATAAGGATGACTGGGTCACCAAATTTAATTTAAATTATATGGCTTTCTAAACGAAATTGTAATCCACAACAAAACAAACATTCAATCTGCAGCTGAGGATTTGTCAAGCAAATGCCGTTCAAACTGTATATGAACTAATAAACCTCTGAGCTGCTCTCTTTAATTTATTTCATTCTGCTTGTGAAATCCATTTTACATTACACAGGTTACATAAGTGAGTACTAATGAAAAAAAAGCCATTTCACAATCAAAACTAAAGCCAGGGTCTTTTTGAAAAGCTTCATGTGTACAATGCTGTAAAATGGAAAGCACACTCTGCAAATAGGTCAGCGAAGTGTTACCATCCTGTTTCGGTGTGATTTGAACAAACTGCTCTAAACAACCACAGAAAACAGGTGAATGCTGCAAAATACACAAATTCAGGCTGACACCTGCTTGGAACCTCAGAGTGCAATAGTGATCACATCAGTGTGAAAATCTATCACCCTTTCAAGGGGAAGCTGAATTGGATTGAAAACACTCATATTCTTGACTGAAAGCTTGCTAAGTTTTTCCAGATATTATATGGAAAAGAGAAATATTTTCCAAAAATAAAGCAGAATACATTGGTGTGATTTGCATGTTTCATTACAAAGCTGTCTCATAAACCTAAAAGAGAACACCAGAATTTTGTTACAAAACCATTCTCTGCATTTCAAGAACTAATTATATTTTTTGCTTTGGATATACAGGAATATTAACTGAAGGCAGCTGAAAATTGGAAACCATCATAGGGGTTTGGGGGACAGTGACCTGACAGAGTCTATGGCTGATTTGGAAAAATCGAAGGGTAGACACAACTAAGAGTATTCCTGCATTGAAATCTACACTGCTTTGTGACTATAAATACACTACTTCCATAGGCATTTTTATTTGTTTGATAAATATTACAATGTTGCCTTTCTAACTAGGCTATAAAGGAACCATGTTATCTTCAATAGATGTTGTTATATATTTTCAAACCTTAAAAAATGTGAATTTTTCATTTGGATTATTCTCAAGACACAGCACCTTTTTGGTGTTATCTTGTTTAGCATTTGTTTTATTGCTAAGAATTATGCAGCTAATTAAATAACCTTTTTCTTAGCCTTTAATTTTCTTCCTCACAGAAAAATCAAAATAAATTCACCTTGCCTTTCTCCGAGCCTGAATAGCAGCGAATTAAAATGGGAATATTTCACTTGACAAATTTAATCCATCCATCTGTTCTAAACTTTTCTGTCAAAACCCCCAAAAATATACCTGCTGTTTTCCTAATAACTAAGCACAGAGCAAAACCTGTGATGTGGAAATGAGCAGAAGATGACATTTGCCTGCTGGTCTAATGTGTCTTAGGGTTTGACACTTGTCTGTCTTCCTTGTCAGCTCAGAAGTTATCTGGATTTGTTCAAAGATATTGCCACACTCCCAAACAGAAAACATGTTCCTCTCTTTATCACATCTGACGTGCAGTGTAAGGCAATAATAGGAAGAAATATACTGCTGCTATTTTCAAATCTACTCAAATATCACTTCTTGCATTTCTGCCCAAAGGGGATGACAAGGTGAATTAATTTGCTGGTTTTTGGAACTAGCAAGTGTCCCCTGGTACTCGAGTGGAGTATCATATATAAGATTTCATAAGGAATTTTGGCGTGGTACAAGGTTGCCACGAGTGGCACCAAATGGATGCCCGAGTGCAGCAATTTTTCCAACATCAGGCCTTGTTTTTCAGGAAAATATCTGTGGTGGTGAATTTCTCCTGGTGAATCTGGAAGGAGAAGGGGATCCCAAGTGCTGCTCTTCAGGTTTCAAACCCAGCCAAGGTGTCTCCAGGAGGGATCATCCCACACCCCTGCACCCTCCTGAGACACTGGAACAGCCCTGCAGAGGGGACAGATTTGCCTCACCGACAGCAAAAAAATGAAGCTTTTGCTGCAAGGGGTATCAATGCCACATCCCTGGGATGCTCCCTCCCACTGGAATTCTGCTGCTCACAGGGCTCTGCCCTTTGAACTCCCTGGCACACGGGACTGAGAAACGAGAGGTGTTGGTGGGAGGTGGAAATCACTCGCCAAGGGAACGGCGCTTCTCTCTGCCATTTACACTTCCACAGCTCCTCCTGCTTGCCCTCCTCCCACTTCTGCTTGCCTTCCCGATTTCAGCCCGTGGATTCTGGGAGCTGGGCACTCCAGCACGCAGTTTTTGATTTGTAGAACTCATAGGAGAATAAACTCCATAATTCTCTCTTAAAAAAAACAGAGTGTTTTTCCAAGGTCGCATTATGTCCTTGCCTTTTAAACAACAAAAAAAGCCTGATTAAAAGAAAAGGTCAAGTTCCAATCTTCACACAAGCTTTGGCAACTGAGTGAAATAATCATAAATCCACAAGAAAACAAAGAAAGAAAACGCTGAAACCATCTGCTCCTGTGGGAGGTAGAGGAAGGAAATTCTATTTTGAACAATGTATGTAAGACCTGCACCATTCAATAAGATAACATGCAATTCCTGAATCCCTGGAGCTCCTTAGAAAGGGTTTATTGAGAAACCTTTCTCTATTGCTTAAAATGTCACAATATTTTATATATATTTATATAAAAATGGTGTTCCTTTCCATTGTCCTTAAGCTCAAAAAGCACAAAAACTTTTAATGTTCACAAAAATTTATAAGGAACCCAGCTTGCCATAATTCAGTAGAACTGTATTTCTGGCAAAATAAAACTCAAAATTTTAAGTGTGTTGGTGATGTAAAGAACTCGATAATTACACCAGTAACAATCAATGACACATCAGAACCATTATTATAAACAACCTCAGCCTGCTTTGATAGGGAAGGTTCCTGATTTCATATTCTTAAAATAACATTAACTCTCCCTGCCTGGGTGTATTTCACACTTCACACACAATTACTGGAGAATCTGAGCACCTCATAAAGTCATTTATAATTTAACTTCTCTATGAGACACAAAAACTCTCTTAACCCCATTCCCACACAGAGGACTGAGGGACGTGGAGTATAATTCCCTTTCCAATTTCACATGCAAAATTGGTTCCCAGAGAAGGTGCAGAAGAGGCAAGCACAAGTCTCAGATTGGTTCCCCCCTCACTGACCACCCTTTCTCACAGCCCTGCCACTGAGATTATGAAAATTTGAAATATGCTCCAAAATGTGGTCCTGGCTTTTCAGGGTTCTTATGCAAGGCTGGCATGAAAGAATATGAATTAGGACTGTTCCTTAGTCCTATTTCTTATTCCTTTGGATATTTTTATTTGAATTAATTTCACAGCATAACAATATTTTGAGGACCATAATAAAGTGTCTGAACAGCTGTCACCTGTTCATTGATATTTGTGAGATGTAATTATGCTTCAATATTTTAGCATTCAGCCATTGCAATAAGAGGTTTAATAACAGGGCCTTGTTTCCTCTTTATGACTTAAATGTGTCTTCTCAGCTCCCCAGGTTTTGCTGAACTCTAGATTCATATCTAAAGTAATCTTAGGATAGAAAACCATTGGATTTTGACTGCAGTTGTAATTTAGACAGGGATGGGGGAATAAATGCACACATACATGTGAAAAGGTATCAATAGCAAACGTATTCACCAAGGAGATTTGAAGAAATTAGTGACAAATACTGGCAGAGGTGTAGAGCTCAGAATCCAACACTTTTTCTCATTGCCATGGAACAGCAGGGACAAAGCTCTGGGATGTAATCCTTCCCCCTTGCCCTCTCTGATAACTTATTCAGCATGATGGGGTGATCTGTCTTCTCCTTTCCTGAGTAATATTCCTACCACAGTCACATTCTGTTCTGCAGGATGATCTGTGAGCATTGCTTGTCAAATGGGCATTTATTATTCACCAGCAGAGCTGGCAGAATGGGTGCCCCTCCTCTCCTTATTCTCAGATAGTCTTCACCTGCAAAACTTGGACAGAAATGGCCCTTATCCTATGGACAAAAGGTTGTATTTAATCTCCAGAATTATAGCATTTGACAAATCCCCCCNACCCCCATTTCTCCTGCAGGATTTTTAGCTTTTCACTGAGGTGGAAGTCAGGCAGTTGTCCTGCTCCACTCTCTGCCTGTGGATGTTAAGGACAAGAGACATGTTAAGATCACCTGCTGTCACCTGTGACAGAACAGAGGTATAAAATATTACCCATTTACTCCTTGTAAACCCAATGTATCTCCTTTGACTAAAGCATATCAAACAGCTAATGATAAAACACTCCAGAATAAAAACAAATACTTTACTAGATATGGCTGAAAATATATGAGAAGCCAACATAACTCTCTTCCTACTGTCTTATTAAAGTTGTCTGTTATAGACAAATGAAATGAGGGGATATAATTCCAGGAGTATAAATAGTCCTTCTGCTCTTACATCAATATTTTATGCTGTTCATGGAGAACCAGTAAGGTATTATTAATTGCTTCTAGCAACACAGGTAAATTAAAGGCTGAGCTATTAACAACATTAAAACTTAAATATTAATTCCGAGAAGCCACAAAATGTGCTAATGTCAGAGCTGAAAGTGGAATGGTTAAAAAAAGAAAAGAGGTGTTGGCTTGTTTAGAAGCAAGGGCTGCATTGTGGTTTCAGGCACAGCCTTGAACAAAAGCTGTGTAAACTGTAGCAGGAACAGCTTTGGGAGACGGCGAGCCCCAGGCAAGTTCTACTCTAAAAAGGCCCGGCAGAGCTGTGTAGTGAGGTGTGATTTGTACCCAAAGCTGCTGTGGTGCTCTTTGGGCAGACAGGCACAGAGCAAGCAGGGTGCTGCTGCTGCCAGGGCTGCTGTGCCCCACGGGGAGGGACACAGAGGGCCCTGGGAGAGCCACCTTGGCCTGAGCCTCCCTGGTGTGAGCTCTGCCCCAGCCAGGAGCACCCTGCCAGCACAGGGCTCTCAGCAGCTGCTCCAAGGACTGCTCCCAAGGCACACCTGCCTCCAAAGGTGGCCAAACTCGTGGCACTAAAGGGATGGAATGGTTTATATCTTTTTGTACCACCAGCAAAACCAGGGAATCCCAGACTGGTTTGGGTTGGGAGGACCTTAAAGTTCATCCAGTGCCACCCCAGCCGTCACCTTGATCCAGTTCAGGGTCACCTTCCACTGTCCCAGGCTGCTCCAAGCTGGCCTTGGGCACTGCCAGGGATCCAGGGGCAGCCACAGAAAATCTGGGCATCCCCTGTGCAACCTTCCCTCACAGCTCACACTCCTGGGACTGCTTTTCCCCCAGCCTTTCCGTGGTTGTGGTGGAGCTGAGGGGTGCACCCTCACATTTGGGCACTCCAAGCCTGGCTGTGGATGTCCCTTGTTTGGTGTCCCTGGGGTGCTCAGCTCTGCCTTCAGCTCAGAGTTCTTGGGAGCTGTTAATGCCCCACAGCACCTCAGAGCCTGCTTGGAAATGGACTTAGAAACCCTGCAGGAAACCAAGCAGAACCAAACTGCTTCCCTTGGCTTTCCCAGTGACTCCCAGCACAACCCAGCAGTGTTCTTTGCAACAGATTCAAGTAACAATGCTAAACTGAAACAATGGGCACATAAGAATTATTAAGTAGCTGAATAGCTCTGTGACTCTCCTATGTTGTCTGCCACAGCTACAGCATGTTTTTTAAAAACAGTCTCAGGTAGAATTAATTGCCTTTGAGTTTATTAATTACCTTTATACTTGAAACAGTTGAAGAGCTGAGGACATAGCAATGTGTTCAAGGCATGGCTAAAACTTCTGTGTTTTAACAGAACAGAGGCCATTGTGCATATTTTACCTTAATATCATTAATAATTTTACACCTAATTAATATTTGGGATAAACCTATTTCCATCTTCAAGGACTACAAGCCTCACTTCCTATCTAGGACAGATTTTACCACTTCTCCTTAAGATAAATAGCTTTCATCTGAAAAAGCTTTTTTTCTGTGGAAACTCTGAACCACAAGAGTTACTTAATATTATTATGGAACATTTGGCCAGTTTTATGAAGCAAACAAACAAGAAGTAGGTGTGTGTTGGGAAAGAAGGTTTGAAGTGTTACCTGATCCACACATTCTCCCCACATCCACCTTCCATCCAAGCAGTGCAGTCTGGGCACCTGGATTTACCACAGGCTGCACTGATGGTTAGACCAGAATTACCCAGGGAAGTGCCAAGGCACAAAAACAGGGTATGAACTGAGCAGTCACAGGTATTCCATGCACAAATAATAGTGGATCCTTTGAAAAAATAACCAGGAATAACACAGGAGAAATGGAAGGCCCACCCTGTGTGCATACATCTAATTTCAAATTAATATTTCAAAGTATTAGCAACAAATGGAGTTCTGATATTGGTTAATATACAAATAACTTTTGAATATACCTGGTAAACACTTTTTTTTAATAGATTAGATGAAGGTTTATTTTGTAGAGGAGGGGATATGTGTTGATATTATTCATAGATACATTGATACAGGGAGGCAAACCACAAGAAAATAAGCACTGAGCCAGATGCCAGATACGTGGATTTCATCACCTCAACTTCAGCAGTATTCCCTGAACATTATTCAAAATAAGAAGACATGTTTTATGATTGCCTCAAAAGCATTCCAGAAGAAAAGACAAACAGATTTGTGCTTCCTGAAGAGATTTGTGGAGCCTCTTCTGGGTTTCTGCATATCCACATCTCTGAAGGCAGCTGATCAAAGTTAATGCTGAATTAATCATGTGCTCTCTAAGATACATTTACAGGTGAAAAATGAGTGGCCCTTCATTCCCAGCTACTCAAAATGAACTATTGAGTTGACATTCCAGCAAAGCAACCTCTAGAACAGCAACCAAGGTGAGATATATCAAAGCAGGGAAAAAGAAAAGGAAAAAAAAAAATTGATCCCTGTCCAAAGTAAATAAAAACCAAAGGCCTGCTGTGACAAGGGGAAAAATAAATCAGATTGACATCTTATAGCAGAGTACAATTTTCTTGTAATATGTCTGTTTAGGCTAAGGCTATGACACAACTGAAATGTTTATATGGAATCATGCAACTGTCACCAAGCTGTTCATTTTGATGGAAGGAACACACAGTGCTTTTCATTCTGATATTTTCTAAACAGACTATTTCCGTTTTTCAACATCCCCCTTTTTGCCACTGCCAAAGTTCCCATCAGACTGCAACAGAATTTTTTTTTTAAAGCTGTCAATTTTAATTGCAGCACTCTTTCACCCCGTTGTGTTTTTGTTGTTGTTGTTTTGTTTTATTTTGTTTTTGTGTTTGTTTGTTGGTTTTTTTTTCTGAGCAGCCTGGTTTTTCCTAATGAAGCAATTAGTCCCTGCTGAGGTCAGTTATAGTTGCTTGCAGAGAGTTTTCTGGCGTGTTCTGAAGCAGGTACAGAGAGAGGGGCAGTGGAGGATAAGGTGATGTTGGAATAAACTTCTTCTGCCACTGGTGCCAGAGCAATCATTGCACACAACAAGCAAAGACCCTGCATCACCAGCAGCTTTTATAAAGGTCCTTTTCAAGCCTCTTAATCACAGAGAGAGCAATTAGACAATATCCACACTTGCTTGTCCACCCTCATATCTCAGCATACCTCAAAAACCCCTTTGCATTATCAAAGCTGTCTAAATTAACTAAATTAACTAAAACTACTTTTTAATCCTTTTTTTAAATCCAAATATGTTCTGCCACACTAAACCAAAAGATGCTCCAGAAAAGCCTCTTCTCAAAGACAAATGTAAAACCACCAGAACCGTGTTGGATAAGGGAAACAATTATATGGAAAGTTTAACAAATTAATTGCTTGAGGTTAATTTATGCCATTTGTAACAAAACAGAAATCAATTGTGATGTATAATCTTTAGTGAGGCCTGTAGATTTTACAGGGGAGTAAGCAGGCACAGGAAAAAAATATTAATGAAAAATGTAACATAAGAAACACTGATAAACTGGTTCCATTTGCTACATTGCAATAAGGAGGTGATATAAAATATTTTAGCATTGACTGCAGAGACAGAAATGTTCAAATCTATCAGCTAATGCTAATCCTGCCCAGAAAATCCCTGCTGAGAGCCACAAAATGTCCATGGTTTCAAGGCTGGGTTGGATGGAGCTCTGAGCAGCCTGGGTTAGTGGGAGATGTCCCTGCCCACAGCAGGGATTGGAACAAGGAACTTTTTAAGGTCCCTTCCAAGCCAAAGCCTCCCAGGATTCCCTGATTCTGGGAAGTTGTTCACCAGAACTGCTCTTCCAGCCCAGTCCACCAGAAATGTGGAATCCTCCAGGATATTTCCACAGCCACACAGGGCCAAGGGAAGCTCAGCTGCTGCTTCTCAAACTGTTCACTTTGTTTGATCTCTAAAACAGTGGCACAACAAGTCTCAGACCAGGTCACCTTTGGTGTAAAAGGCAAAGTTGAAGTACATCCAAACGCAGTCTCCAAACCCACCCTCTCATTGTGCAGCACTGCAGCATTTTAGCAATTTCCATCATTTTTTTTCCATGGCACAGCACAACTTGCAGGTCCATGAAGTTTCTGTCAATAACTCTACTTCACAATACTAAATTCAGACCACACTCACACCACAGGGATGAGATCAATACCAAATCCCAGTACTTTAGGTATAGGTACATGGATATTCCTATAAATTATTTCAATTCTAGCAGAAGACCATTCCATTTTGGGGCTTCTCTCAGATTAGCAGATTCCAACAAGTTCTGCTGCTCCTGTAATTTAAGTAAGTAATTCTTGTCAGTAGCAGACAGCTAATACAAGTTGTATCAGAAAAGAGAAATATACTTATTTTTTTTCTTTACTGCTGATATTTTTTGCATGTATGGCTGCTTTTCTAGAGCTTTGTTTTAATTTAAAAACCATCTGACAGCATGATTGCTCTGTGCCATTCTTACCCACAGAATAACTGACAACAATAAACACCTGTAACAGCTACTCTCCTTCAGCTCAGGACTTTCAGGCACCAAGAGAGATTATGGAAAATAACTTTTTGCTGAAGTAAAGGTTCACATAGTCTTGGGCAATGTTTTCAAGCAGTTGCCTTAACAGTGAAATATCCACAATAAATGCTGGCTCTCAAAAAGAGATCCATGCTTTAGCTCTTCATATCTACCAAGATTATTTTTTTTCTTTAACCATTCTGGCCATTTTCAGTCATCTAAAAAGTACTGCTGTCAGGTGAGGTGAGGTCAGAAAGTTGTTCTAGCTCTTTCTGAGAATCAATTGAGTTCCACTACCCCTGCCAGCCCTGGGAGACACCTTTGCTTCAGGTCTGACAAACTGCTCCTCAGTTTCCAGCTTGCCTCCTCCAGGCTAGATTTCTCTCTTCCTAACATTTTCTGTATGAAACCCCCCCCAGGTAACTTGCTTCCTGTCTAATGACTACTTGAGAGGATACATAGCTACAGAAAATCAATGTTTTAAATGGTATTGAACAATGCTCTCAGAATCTCAAGGTGACTGGTTCAATCTCTCCTGATTAAACATGACACAGTATCATCAAAGTCAGCTGCAAAGTTGTTCTTTGCCTGGGTTTCTCTTCCGTTTCAGCCACAGCATCACATCATTCCAACCAGGACCTCAGTCTGAGCTGCAAGGACACAATGGGAACATCACAATTTATTTCAAAAGAGTGGAAAGAATCAAATGTGTTCGAAGTCTGAGGATTAGCTATAGGAGGTGAAATTCTTCCAAACCATTTTGGAAGAAATATATTTGAAAGCATGGAGTGTGCAAGAAGATATAATATCCATCTCCTCACCTACCCAGCTGTGTGGTATTTTCCTGCAATTTGCATACTCCGGTTAACCAGAGGCTGAAGGGAGGAGCCAGGACTCCTTTTTTTAAGGGAGATTTTTGCCTTCAGGCTGCAGGGCAGAGCAGGAAGCAGCAAAGCTGCTCTGGGATTTTCTGCTGTCCTGTGCAGTGAATCCTCACAGCCAGTTTTTGTGGGATGATTTGAGAAGCTGCCAGTGGGAAATGCCAACCCCTGCAGGCAGAGTGAGGATTAGCATGGGGTTTGCAGATCCTGCTCACCAGGGAACAGGGTGCTGTGACATCTTTTTCACCATCCTTTGTGGCCATGGCTCAGAGGGCACCACTAAACCTCACTGAATCACTGCACTGAAATTGTATTACTGCATTTTCTCGAGACAAGTTCTCATCTCCACACATCAAGTGGACAAAAGTGTCCTGAAATACCTTCCCCAGCACTGGATTTTTTTAACTACCATCCTGTAGCATGACTTTCTCTGGTCAGCTGGCAAAGGACTCCAGATTTCTCCCCAAGGATAGAAATGCCAACAACTAAAGAACCTGGACATTTTATTTAATCTATTTATCTACATCTAAAGCATAAATGTCTTATTTTCTAGACAGATTTCCTAAGGAAATATGGCTGCTTTTAAGTCATGACAGTGTCAGTGACTGTACTGATTACTTAAATTAAAAAAAAAAAAAGAGGGCAAAGAAGCAAAATACCCAAAAAACCCCCAAAAAACAAAACAAAAACAAAAACAAAAAACAACAAAAACCCACAAAAAACCAAACCAAAACAAACAAAAAAACCCACAACAACAACAAAACAATAAAAAACGAAAACAAACAACCCCCCCAAAAAACCAAACAATAAAACCAACAACAAAACAAACAAACAAACAGATCCCAAATAAACAAAAAAAACCTCTTTTTCCAAATAGAAATTACAGATTGTCAAGTTCACTGCTGATAAATTGTACTTTGAAAAAACTTGAAAGCAGCTACAGTTATAGGACATTTTGTATTCAAACTTGTCAGTTTCGGAGTTACAACAACAAGTCTCAAATGCTTCAGGTGAAGAGGGATTTATCTGGCCACCATAGAGAACTTGTGTCATGCAATGAAGAAAGTTCAATTATGGCCCACAGCTTTACAGCAAGCAATGTCTGTAACCTTCAGGAGCTCTGGGTAGAAGGAGAGACCTGAAATACTCTGAGAGGATGCTTCACATTATAACACCATACCAAAATTAAAAAAAAATATCTAAATATATTTCATTTAGCATTGCAAACTCCTATAACTCACTTATGGGCATCTCGTATCTTCTCCTACTGATCTGAGCTCAAGCTTCAGATATAAAAAACTTGGGAAACAAAGGGGGACAAATTTATTCCTGGTGCAATCCTATTATCTACAGATGAATTTAGGCTATTTTATTAATCTCATTCCTACCTCTGCCTTTTTTCCCCCCCTAAATAAATTCTAAAATAATCAGTTTTGCTGCTCCTTATTCCATCATGCAATACAAACCTTTTAGATCTTATTTTCTTGAGGGACATTAATGCAAAGTATTTTAAAATAGTGTGCAACTCTCGAAGTATTAATTCCATGTGTGCATAGAGGAAAAGGTATAAGTTTCCTATTTTAAACTCTTTTCCTATAACAGGCCTTTGTGAAAAGGCTTTTAAAGGCTTGTGGCAAACCAGAAGGAATAGGTTTTCTGCTTTCATTTCAAAATTATATCTGGAATTTAGCTTCTCTTTTCCCTTCATCTGGAACACAGATGAACCTCAATCAATCTCAAGTTTTCCTTAAGACCCCTCTGCCCATTTTTCCAGGTCACTCTTTTTAAGATCCTTCCTATATTTGCACCTCTTTTGCCATGGGCTCCTTTATTAAATCTGACAAACTTTATTAGAGGTGGTGTCCCATGGACTTTTACCAACAGTATTTTGTATCTAAAGCATTTTTTTATCTCATCAGACTGGTTTATCAAACATGTTTGTTGTTTAACACTTCAGTCAAAACTGTCTGAGGAGTTTTCTAAAGCAAAGTACAGGACTGGAGTAACAGAAATGATCCCATTACCCACCCACTTCAGATCCACACCAATCTTCATTAATGCCAGGTATTTCCCAGAGAAATGACTATACACACATATATAATACCCTCAATCTTTTTCTCTCTATCCAATCATCACTTATAAACCATCTATAAATGGTCTACATAATAAGAAACCTTCCAGGCCCTACAGAAATGCAAATAAATAGCAGCCCACGTGAGCTAATGTGAGGAAATACAAATTCTCATGAACACTCAGTGAAGGATAAAAACTTAAATAACTTTCTCTGCTTAAAAATCTCCTTCAACTCTCATTTATTATAAAATCATATTGGCTGGCACTAAATATGCCATGTTAAGGTCCTTGCTTTGGCATAGTGAGCATCACATGGACAATATGTAAAGTTTGGCAGAATGCAGAAGTTTCCTCACCCTTTAGGTCTACCCAACAGAGGACCTTTTTATATTATTTAGCATCACTAATTAAAGTTATAGTGCCCCAGACTCCAAGGAAGTTTAAATGATTAATATACTCTGATTACTTTTTCCTTTTTTTTTTTTTTTTTCCAACACCTTCCATTAGGAATTCTCCTAATAAAAAACTGGTTTAGATTTAAATTATACACTTTGCCCTGAAAGTTTTTTTCACCTCAATGAAGCATTTGAAATGCTGAGGACTCTAAGGAGGTTCTTTCTCCTTTGCAAGGCGGAGCCATATTCAGCATTTATTAATAATTCTCTGAAAAAAGCTATTTATCTAGAAGAGATCAAGAATTTACCAAATCTTGACCAGACAATGCTTTAAAGGAGAACTTTCTAAAACACCTGCTGAACAAAGAGGATTGAAATTTAATAGTTTAAAACATTTTATCTGCTTTTTCCATCCTGTAGTGTTTTACTGTCTCCAATCAGAATCTAAACATTGAGCAAAGAAAAGATTTTCTCCTTTCTATTTTGATTCATTCCAGAACACTGATAATCAATTAATTCCAAATAAAAGACCAAAGAACTGCTTGAAGTATGCAGGTACCAGTACCTAGATTGATGAAAAGCCAGACCTATTGCTTCAAAGGAAACAAAAAATATTGGAACCAAAGGTGAACTGCACTTATTTGTCCTTGGCTACAGAACAAAACCAGAAAAGGTCAGAAACATGTGATGGTATTTGCCTACAGTACACTGGATTTTGAACACTGGCCTTAAAGGTTTAAGTCACATGGCTAAAAATATCAGGCCAAAGTTTCTTGCAGCACAGCCTTGGTGCTACACACTGACAAGATAAAATAGTATTTGAGAGCAGTTTGAATTTGATTTCTCATTAAAACAATGTAGGTCAACATTATAATTGTCTCATCTGGTTATACAAATAGAATCCTGGAATGCAGGATGGATGCAGACTTTGAGACACAGCTTTGTAATGGAGCTGTGGGCAAAGGACAGAAAGAAAATGCTGAAAAATGTTTACTATACTTAATAAAAATAAGGATATTTTTATTGTTTTTATAAAATAGCTGTTATTGAACCACATGATAAATCTTGGACTATGGTTTGATTTTGCTGTAGGTAGAGCACGTCACTTCATTGGGAGTCTGGCAACTGAATAAAGGATTTTCCCATTCAATATTTACATCACTGAAAATACTAATTAGAACAACCCTATTAACAGTGAGTGTGAGTGATCACTGGTTCTCTGAGTGAAAAAAAAGATAAATTTACTCTGGACCAACCACAAACCCAACATTTCAAACAACCTTCCTGAGTGATGTGAGTGAAGAGGGTGTGAGGGATGGACAGCACGGAGGAGAAGCAGCCCAGGGCTGGAGGGCGGAGCAGGGCAGCTGCAGTTTCCCCAGCACCTTCCCCAGAAACTTTGCTGCAGTTTTCTGCAAGAGCTGCCACCCTTTCACTCAGCACATCCTCCCTCCCTGGGCAGCACCTGCAGGGCTGGCCTGAAATTCCCTCCAACACAAAGCAGGGCCTGAGCCTCCCAGTGAAGGATCACCCCCACAAATTATTGATTAATACCTGGCAGCCACTCTATAAATGAGGTATCATTTATCAGGACACAGTGACAGAGTCTTTGCTTTCTTAAAGCTCATCTTCTATTCACTCTTCCAACTTGCTTTTGGCTAAAGCAATTCCTTGAGTTCATCTTCAGCCAAGTGTCATCTGTTCTCTCCCATAATCGTTACCCTTCTTGCTAATTAGTAAGGTTTAGCTTCCTCCTGTTACACACTTAATTAACTTCTCCACCTTTGGAAAAGCAATTTCCCCTGAACGAATTACTATCATGACTGTTCCATACAATGAACCAGTTCTAACTGCAGTCTCCAAATGAAGCCACGCTGCTCAGACAGGCACTGAAAGGTGCAGGGGACTTTCTGAAAGTGAACTGGCTCCACAGGGATGGCAAAGATAACCAGGATGAGGAAAAACTCAATAGGAAAACACTTATTCACCGTGCCACCGTCAGGAGGAACAGGCTGAGCAAAGAAAGAGATGAATAACAGCTATTGTGTGTGGCAAATGCTATTTTCTCACATTCATACAGGACCTTCCTGTTCTTTTAATGGGTTTGGCTGCACAATAACAGCAGAGGGTAACTGAGCTCAAAAGCTCCATTTGTCACCTGCTTCCTTCAAACAGGTCCCTACCAATAACAGCTCTTCTGCTGAAAGGCTGGACCTGATAGGCAAAACACAAAAAAATGAGGTGGCAACACAGAAATAGATAAAGATAAATCAAGTAGTCACAGCTTAAATGGATGGCAAATCACTGGTACAGAACAGAGTATCAGCCCCTGGATTTCCTCCCCCTCCAACACACGTTGCCTATGAGGGCATTGCTTCTTCTGCTACCAAGAATTTAGGACAAATAGCAAGTTAAGTCTTCCTGTCAGTCATTTCTTATATATGTAAGAGACAGGAAAATCAAGTGTGTTCTATTGATACAAATTTAAACAGTGGTTTATGGACTCACAATGTCTGGCCCAGATTCTCTGTGATGTGTTCAAACTCCTACATAAATGGGAACAAATAGACATACATTTATAAGAGTTTCCTTTGCAGGACTATGTCCAGTTTCATTCTCTCATTGCTGGCACCAAAAGCAGGAAGCCACTGAAATCAGAGGATGTCCAGATCATAAACGCCATCACTAAAATCAGAGGCTGTGCAGATCACAAATGCCACGACTTCAGCATCAGAAAGACACCAAGTGTCCCTCCCTGTCAGTTGTGCTGTGAGGAAAGCACCCATGAGAAATGACAGAGGTTTTTAAATGCTGGGTCTATTTGGAGGAATTCACCCAGACAAACCTTTGTCTTTTTTTTCATCCCAGCCAGGACTGTGGGTTTGCTTTGTGTCACACTCACCTCCAGCCTGGGGCCAATTAAATGCCCACAGTTCAGAGTAAAGGGAGAAATATGATTGACATGGTATCCTAATAACAAGTATCTTCTCAACAGGTAATAGGAGCAAATAATGCATGCAAGACCTCCTCAGATGCACATATTAGATCATCATTATGTTTATTTCTCATTGTTAGCACCTGTCATTGAGATGAGTTGGAAAACGATTGCTTCACAGAATTGAAATGCTCCTTGTGAGGAGAGTATCAAAATGTTAAGTGCCTGAAAGATTTTGTTTTTGTTAGTAAGAATCTGTTTCTTACATCTTATTCTTTCAATTTGACATTTCTGGCCTGTTATGTTGCTCCAATATTCATTGTTCTCTGGCCATTTGTGAAAAACAAGGTGTGGAGTGAGTGATGCACACAAACACCAGGTACAAATGCAGGTGGTACATACAGAAACCGCATACAGAGGATAATTACAATGAAGGTTATGAAAACAGTGATTATTTCACTCTTCTCATGGTCCTGCTGCCTCTTTTTCAAACATTCTACAAAAAAGGAGTCACCTAAGAGCTTCCTCCCTTCTTTCTGTCTGGGAAAATTGTTATCTGTGATTTTGTCTACCCTCCTAATCTCCTCAAGAATCAAATAAGCTTTTCTTGGCTTTATATAACAAAAGGAAGAGCAATGCAGCATTTTTCAGATGATAAAGTATTAAGATTTTTCAATAATTGAAGACTGAAAATCTTCCAACATCAAAAGCAGAACTTGTTATTTATCATGATTGATTCACATAGGAACTAAGGCACTTAAACACCAGGGAGATGAAAAGAGCCTGGGGAGATCACACAAAACCCTTGGGGTTCATAGATACAAAAATATTCCCATTTGGTTTAGGAATTCCCAAACTTCAAATAGGTTTAAGCTGTGAAGGTACTGGGGGATGTACAATAGATATTTTTTATGATCTCCCTGGTCACTGCCAGAGGCAGAATTCTGGGGCCATTCTCCTGCTCTTACTGGAGTTGCACATCAAGATTTAGAGTCTTTATCCCATAAATTGTTGAAATTAAAAATTAGAAGTCTTTCCAGTGGAAATATTGTGGTTTAGCAACAAATGGTGAATTTTATGGTTGCTAAATAATATGAATTTAACAATTTAGACCAACCATGCACAGAAGTTTTAATAAACTGTGGAAAGAGAGATCCTCTGTGCCGTTTCCACCAGGAACTCTGGGAACAGGGGGCTGTAACTGGTGCTCCCTCTTCCACTTCCTACCTGCAGATTAAGGCTGTGTTTGGGTGGAAATCACATTTCATGGGGGTAACTGCACATCCAGAGAAGGAACTATGCATTTAAATTGCCCAATGTCTCTACAACATTTGTCCCTTTCCCCTGAAAAGCTGCTGGCTGATAAATGCTCTGTGACACCTCACAGGACACAAAAGAGCCCAAGACAGACAAGTCACAACACACATTCAGCTTTGCAGCCTCCATGTAACTGTAAACGCCACAAATCAAGATACTCATCAGAAAATGAGTTTGGAGGTTTCAGAATAGGAATCACTGCAGTGAACAGCACGATAATAAATCCTGCATTCCTTCCCCTGTGACACAGAACTCTGACAGCCTGGGGGATCTAACAGGGAAGAGGTTGAGCCAGGGAGATCAGAAGATAACAGGAATATTTTTGAATGGCAGTCGAAGGTAAGCTACTGGTCAGGTGAGCTGCAGGTAATTATAGTCTAGCATCTTTGATTAAGGCAATCAAAGTGTACAGCTTTCAACAAATAAGTCATTTTAGGCAAAACTTCATATTTCTATAGCCATTTCCTCCTGGTTTTGCTTTCGTTCATCCTTAACGTTGCTGATTTTCTAAATCTTAGGCAGGCAGAAATCACCTTGGTAAAAACCTAACTCTGGTGGAGCTTTTCTACCTGCAATGCCAGCAATTATATTTGATAATTAAAGACCCCCATATTTAATGAAAATTAGAGGTAGAATCTCTCTTAAAGCCAATGTAAAACAAAATTAATAAACACAAATGCCTTATTATTCTGTTGTAGTTGTCTTTCATCCAGATACCAGGAAAAATGGGAAAAAAAAAGGTTCCACTTATGAAGATCACGTTTTTTTTTAAATTATGAGAATTCAAATAACCTTTTTTTTTTTTTTCCCTCTTTTAATTAAAAAGATACATTAGGACACAAAGCTCGAAATCTGAAGGTTTAATTAATCACATTGAGTTTAGCTAATGATCTTTTACAACTCTCTTCATGTCCCAGAGTGTCCCATAGCCAGCAAGAGGACTTTAATAAGATCCATATGGATCTTGAGATCTCCACTGAAGTTGTTCCAGAATATTATCAGAGACACAGATGGGATTTCTAGAAGTTGTTACAAAATCCTTTCCTTCTGCAAACATCCTGCAGGGCATTTCCCAGCTGCAAAGTTTATTCAGTAAAATGTCAGCCAGAGCTGGTCAGGGAGCAAATGCATGGATTTGGGAATGTCCCCCTCCCCTTCCCAAATAAAAACATAAACTATGCTCTAGCTCATGAGGCCATGAGCTTGTTACTGGCAAATATTCATATCCACAGAGAAGATTTTTACATATTCCAAAGGTTTGCTGGGATCTCCCTCTGAGAATTGGCCCTGCACTATTTCTCTGGTTTCTTACTCCAGGACTTGGTGCATTTCTCTCTCGATGGCAGCTGTATGGCACAGAAATAGATGCAATGGCAAGGAAACCTCTTCCCAGTGACAGAGAACCATTTATCTGGTCAATATTTGGTCATTCTCTGCATACATCACAGCAAGCCAACGAGTTCATTTGTCAAGATGCTGGAAAATCCTCCATTTAACATAAAACAGATATTTGTGAACAACTTGCTAAGAGCTCCTTCCTTACCCCTACTAGAAGAGAGACAGTACTAAAAATTTAGATTCTCTTTTTGCATACTAAATTGCACAGCTGTAAGAATTTTTACAAATCATCTCACAGAAAATGGTGAGGAAATTGTATAAATCAGGTACCACATATAGGAACTGGGAGGAAGGGAAAAAACCAAAAACATGTATATATTAAAAATCCCTAAACAGATACTTCCATGGTTAGACTGAAAAATAGAGCAGCCTCCTCAAATTTATTGCATTTGTCTTTGAGGATTGTTATTTGTAGGTCCCCTCTTCTTTGCTGCGTGACTGAACACTCAAGAATGAGACCTTTAGACTCAAACATGACTTAACCTGATAAATTTCTAACTCAATTTACAGCAACGTCATGCATATGCTAAACCCCATCCAACATTAATATTTAATGAAGAAATAAACCTGCCACAAGGATAAATTTACAGCACATTTAGAGCACAGCATTTTAGAGGTGTCTGTCGAGTAGGTTTTGCTGTCGAGACAAGGTTTTAAACTGCCAATAGTTTAAAAGTAGTAATTTTTCATTGCATTTCATTCGTAAGCTCCGCTCCTTTTAAGAGACTCCAGGCTGTCAAGGTTAATTGAACCCTCAGGGCCCTCAGAATGACTGCACTCGTTGGGGCTCTGCTGGCTCCAGGCTCAGCTCCCTGGTTTCCTCTGCTCTAAATCTTGTCTCCAATGATCTGCTTCATAAATATCATTTCAGCTTTAATCTCAACAATTATGATCTGCTGATCTAATTCTCTGATTTAGCCCAGTGTCTTTCTGGCCAGACTAAAATCTCTGTCGTTCTGGCATCTCATGATGGGCTTAAAACACCACACTGAAATAAAAAATGAGCAGAGGAACAGACAGCTGGAATTTTCCTCCTGTCTAGACAGCACGACCTCCACCTGCGACTGACACACTCACTAAAACCCCACTCCAAACTTTCTGCCAGCAAACATTTCACAGTGTTCCTCTCAACAGCCCCAGAGGTACCTCAGAGCTTCAGGCTCACCTGCCTCCAGTCCATCTGTGACCAATGTCTGGGGAATTCTTCCTCCCAAGTCCTTGTTTTGGGGGCAGATCAGCAAAATCACTGCATCTTTAGGTCAGTGTTGAAACCTCCCTCACCAATCCCAGGGGGGTCTTTCTGCCCTCTTTGGAATCCTGTGGTCACAAACCTCGTTGGTTTTACTAAAGCCAAGTGTTTTTGTTCAGAGGTCAGAAGGAGCATCAAGGCAAGAAGAGATAAGGAACAAACACAAGCTTTGCTTGTACTTAGTCTCATCTAATTTTATGCTTCACTACAAACCAAATTAGCTACATTTCCCTGCTAAATTAGTCTAGCACCTCTAAACCAGCTTTAGTCTCCAAGCGAGTGCAGGTGCCTCAGTGTGTTTAGAGGACAGATTCTCTCCTAGGAAAACTGACTTAACTTTAGCCTTCCTTCTGAAAGAGAGTGTTTCAAAATTTAACCTATCAAGTTTTCTGTTGGAATTTTAGTGCAATGAACAAATGTCTGTCAGGCTTCCTTTTGTCGTTCAGAAAGGAAAAAATTCTCCAGTATTTTCTATTTTGCAGAATAAATTCCAACAGCTGATGAATTATGTTCAATGGCTTCTTTTTTTACAGGGCTCAGGTATTCAGTCTCCTGAGGCAGGATGATTGCTGATGTCCTTAAAAAGGGCACATTTGCTCTGAAATTAAAATTTTATATAAATAAATTCTGCTTTAGAAAGAGTCATAGGAAGAACATTCTAGCTTGAGAGTTGAACTGGAGAGGGGAAAAGAAAACCCTAGGCAGAGTGATAAAGTCATTAGAGGACTTTCTATGGACATAAGTGAGCTCAAGTGGGAGTCTAAAGTAGCAATCTCTACAACTTAAATTAGCCACTCACAGCCATTCCCATGAAATCAAAATATTAAAAGCAGCTTCTAAATTCAGAAATAGTGAAGTGCCTTATCAAAATGTATGAAAAATCAGTGAAACTAACCCAAGGGAGAAGCTTCCAAGTTCACTTTCCTTGCTGTTACATATTTACCATTTTCAGCAGTCTACAGAAGATTTTAATTTACGTGATATTTGAAACTCAGGTAATGGTGTAACTGATGGGCTGGTGGAGTGATAAAATCAAAGATTTGCCAACTTGCTAACAAAGTTAGGGAAAAATCCCACACTAAAAATCTGTAAAGCTCATGGTAGGCAATGGGTGAAGCCAGGCTGAACTTCCACCTCTGTGGGTTCTGGGGGGATAAGAACAGAAATGTAAATTAAACCCTTCCAGACAAGTCAGCACATGGCCCAGCAGCACCTTTGAACCATTTTCTGTCACAAATGGGAGATGTACAGCCACCAATTTGCTTTCATGTTTTTAATCACAACCTTCCTAAAGCTGCAGCATTCCTGCAGAAGCCATTGAGTCTTTGGATTGCAGAAGAATAATTCTCAGAATATGGATTGCCCTGGGTCCACTTTCCCCTCAGGCAGCCCTTGTCTCCCCAGGGATCAGCTGTGTGTTGGAGATGTCACCCATACAATTTCAGTGTTTCTTCAGTTTTTTCAAATATTTTTATTCTTTTAATCTTTTTCTCACACTGAGAACCATCCCAGCAAGCACTGACAGAAATGCATTTCACTCTACTGCAACTTTTCCTGATGAAAGCACTCCTTTCCTTTTCCCTGAGGAAGAAGTGACTGGAACAGAGCAGGGTATTTATTTTAATGCAGGAAGGTATCAGCATATCTGTTTAGAAAGCAGTTTCTTCCACTCTGCTTTGTGTCAGGATGGGAATGCTAAACTGCATTCTCAATTACCAAACCTCGTCCTGGAAGATTCATGCAGCCTCCTGCACCCAGAAAGGCTATAATAATTAACTCCTCGATAAAGCTGTAATTAATTATTGACAATTTAATGTCCCTACTTTTAACCTTAAATAACAGGCAGGAATTGCTGGCTGTCATCTCTTCTTGAGCACTGCCAGGTGCAGCACAGGTGTTTTCAGCCAGGTCACCCCAACTCCACCAGCCCCTTACCCCATCCATTCACACTCCAGCAGCATCTTTCCCTGCAGAATAGTGATGGATTCTTCATTTGAATAATTTATGTCTGAGTTTTATAACAGAAACTCAACATTTAGTAAAATGAGCTACTAAACAGACCCTAGAAGTGCATCATCTCCAGCATTTCCCACAGAAACCTGGTTCTCTGCTGCTTATAAAGACCCAGAACTGTCATATCCAAGATTAAATTGTAGCCACCAATTTGGATGTTCATCTACACCTTTTTCTGAGCTTTTCCTCTACAGCCACTTTGTGTTTTGAGTCTATCTATTAATTTCCAAGGTGTCTGCTGTTGTAGATAGCTGTTAAATAGTTAATAGGGATCTACTGCACTTTGTCCAGCAGCAGAACTGCAGCCTGCCTAATAAAACCCTCCTGCAGTAAGTAATGATTCTCTCTCCTTTCACACCTCTCACACTGAATTCACAGTTGTATAGTTAAATATTTCACAGTGTACAGAAGAAAAAGGCTGTATAGCTTCTCCATGTAAATTACTTTTATACCACAAGGCTTCAGAAAGTCTCCAAGCTGAACAGTCCTACCCGAGTATATATTTCAGGTATACATGTTCAAATATTTTAAAATAAAAATGTACTTCTCAACACCAAGGTACTGTACTGGCTAAGTTAAAATGTTCTTTCCTGAGCACAGCTATTGCTAATACAGGTAACAGTAGGAAAAGCCTTGAATTGATCCAGCTTTAATTGGCAGCTGGAAGTCTCCAAGACAAACCTTTTCACTGGGAAAAGTTGTTGCAGGGGCTGCTGGCCATGGGCAGTGGAGAGAAGCTGGATGTGGAAAGGTTTCTCCTGCTGCTACAATGGCCTTAGGGATAACTGAGACCAAACTTAATTACAAGGACAGGAATTTTGGAGGACAGCAGAGCAGAACCCAGGAGACCCAAAAGCCACAGGAGTAAAAGGTACAGAGCAGGCTCACCTTCCTTCTTGGCTGTGTAATGTCCATTTCTGCCACCACAGAGCACATCAACCTACACTGCCCAACACCAAAACCACCAAAACCCACTCTCAAAAGTTGTCTGAGAGGGGAAACACAGATTTATAACTGGAGTTCAATGCATTTCTGTTTTTATTAGTCAAAACCTACTATTTTTCATAAACTGCTTCCTATTTTATTGCTTCTACTGTCATAAAATTTGAACTACCTGCAAAAGAATGCAGTTAGAACTTGGAGAGGAACAGGCATATTTTTTGAAAACACAATGACCACTGAGATTTTAAGACTTTTCCACAACCTTACCAAAAATTACATTTGACTAAAAAGCCTTTCCTCAGCTCAAAATCCATGAAGGAAAACTTAAGAGAAATTTAGTTTCACAACTCAAAATTTCAAGTTGCAAATACATCTTAAGGGCCAAAACATTTCATTTCAAAAGCACCCCGAGGTTATCATGAGTGTACATCTAATTTGAAGTTCCAGTTCCTGTGTGGATCACTAGATGGCACATGCCCAACTTGGTGAACTGGATTCATGCAGAAAAGATCTTTGCAAAGACTCTTCTGCAGCTAAGGAGAACCAGGAAAGTGAAGGCCCTGCTTTGCAATCTGCTAATTATCTGTCTATTCAATTCCTTATTTAGCATAAATGCTTTCAAACCAGATATGAAAACAAGGATGTCCAAAACAAGGAAGAGCTCTTATAATTTAAATGCAGCTGGGGGAAAAAATTTATAGGATGTCTCGAAGAGCTGCAATTTTCTTATAATTTCTGAGCCAGCTTTCTTGTCCTGATTGTGTATATGTGCTTGAAGTACATTAAGTGGTTGAAATACAGAATGATGCACAAACTAACATTCTGCTTTATTTTGGGAAATATATTTGATCTGTTGAAAGCCTTGCTTAGATATAAGAGGTTATAGAGCCTTTTTTTTTTTTTTTTTAATTATTGTAGACATATTCTGTTTTTCAAATGGAAGGCAGAGTAGGCAAGTGAAGGCTTTCATTTAGTCAGAGCTGGGTCTGGAGCAGATAAAAGCATTTTGGGGCTGAGTATAAGCCTGTTATTACACACCATCTATGAGCAGCCTTGATGTTCTTGCTTCCCAAACAAGCCTTTCAAAATATAAGATACATTTTGTGATGAATGTCTATTAACAGACAAACTCCTTTGGAGTGAGTGCTCAGTTTCTCCTTTCCAGATGTTTTCCCCTGGATGTGTCTGGGTGATTTCAGCGATGCCAGGTGGCACAGGGGGACAGGGACTGGCCATGACCCTCAGCCTCCAGCCCAGTGCAGCCCCTCCACATCAGCCTTACCAGACCCCAGGGAGCCCTGAGGTTTCCCACCAGACCTGAGCTCTGCCATTCAGCACAGAGCTTTGATGTGAACCTTCCTCCAGTGTGCACCAGGGCGTGAGAGATGCCCATGTGGGGGGCTGACAGCTCCACGTGCCAAACCCTTCTCTCTCCACGCAACCCAAGAGCAGCAGAGCTGCAGGATGGGATTTCCACTCCCTCCATGCCCAGCTGGAAGCAGCTGCAGTGCCAGCACAACGACCAAGCAGTGCTCACACTGAAAAAAAATCTGATTTCTGGGGCTGTTGGTGAGCCCAGCACACTGCACGCTTTGGTCATAGGCAGAAATATCCTTCCCTGTGCATGGCACAGCCCTGCTGGAGAAACGTGATGGGATAAATCTCTGGAGAAGCTGTTACAGATTCCTCAGAGGGCACATTGCTGAGATTTCTTTATTGAAGTCACAAGTTTCCTTTTGCTTGCACATATTCCCTAACACTTCCTGAAGTTTGTCACCTTCGGGCTTTCAGTGAACCCTTCTTAAAATGAATTTGGCATCTTGTGCCTTTGATTTAATTCATTTTATTTGTTCATGGGTATCTAAAGAGTGTGACATGGAAAAATAACTAAAAAAAAAAGGAAAAAAGGAAGATAACAGGTTTTTTTGCAGTCTACCCACTCCCCCTCCCCCAAAATCTCATATATAACATCAGAGCAGCTTTTTAGTGCTTTGAGAACTCCCCATACCCTCTGAAATGAAAGAGGCTGTGTACTCAAAATAAAGTCAATTTGTAAGATATTGAACCAGAATACAGCCCCTATCAGTATAAAATTAAAATAAACTTAGCTTTTAAACAGTTATTGCAATATAAAATAGATTATAGGGGATATAGAAGTGCTCTCCAATCCATCACAGATTGTATGGGTCAGATTATATCCAGCCTGAATTATTTATGGCCAGAAAGTAGCACTGTCCTCCTGCTTTGAGCACTGCTTTGGGGAACCACTACAGCTGCACAGGTTGTCTGTGATTTTTAATCTATGAAATTAGATTATTTCCTTATGTTTTAGGGATGAAACAGAGAGGTCATCAAGCAGAAGCCAAGGACCAGTTTTTTACCTATTTTATATTAACTACAAGGGAGAAGGGAGAGCTCAGGCTCCATTTCCTCACTCCTGGTTCCTTTGGGAGCCCATGCCCTGCTGCAGGGGATGGCAGAGGCAGGTTTGGGTATCAGACATTACACAACATTCCCAAACCTCCCTTAGCAGGGTTTGCTGGCTCCTTCCACAGTTCCCTTGGAGCCCCTTGAGATCCAGCCCCGTGCTACTGGAAAGGATTCTGGGTTTGAGCCACACGTGGCTCTGTATCTTCTTCTGACTTCAAAAAATGAAATCTCTCAAGGGGGAGCATGGGAGTGAAGTTGAATTTAAAACAAACAAACAAACCCAAACATACCACAATCAAAAAACCCCCCAAAAACCCCCACAAAAACCTGCCAAAAACCAACCAAACAAAAAACCCCAGAAAAACAAAAAAAA